>APFE030623066.1:196807-251084 GCA_000404065.3 Pinus taeda
AATCATAAATGTCCATAAAATAAGGGCTCCTAAGTCCCTAAAAGTGTTGCTTCACTGCCTAAAGGAACAAGGTCAACTGATTACATAATCTCCTAGAAGTTCTCCATTGAAAACAGCTCATAAATGGTCAAAACTAGACCATATTAAAAGCTCAATGCAGAGGGCATGATGCATATCACCTTCCCAATGTATAGGGTGCGATGCATACTGATTTTCTCCTCTGTAGGGTGCGATGGTCGAGAATGGACAAATGGTAGGGACAAAAATGCGAGGTGGAGGATCATGGAATCTTCCAGAAGCTTCCCCTCAGACACTTACCACTCCATTTTCGACCAGGGATGAGTAAGAGATCATCATTCTCCAAGTGGAAGCAGGAACTATCAAGGAGAAGACACTAATCAAGATCCTAAAAGATGACTCACCTCTCTGTAATCATCTATATATGGATCCCTCATCATAGAGATCCGAAGGCTGGAATTTTGTATCTTATAGAGAAGTGTTGTTGGTATTCTGGTGTACATTCACAGTGTTGGGTGATCTAGCTTTGCCTGAGGTGAAGAAGGGCTTCTTAGTTGGAGGATGATGCTGGGTCAGAGTAAATGGTTGTAATCATCATGCTACTTTTCATCTGAATAAAGCTATTCTTGTTTCCTTCCATATTATTGTGTACTTGTTTATATATGCATGTATATGGTTAATACACATCTGATCCTTATGAATTTAGATCCTTGTTTCTTGCATAGTAGTATGTTGTTGTGATTCCACAGGTTCTTTTGAAGCTAGGTAGATAAAGAAGAAGTGGCAAAACTTTATCAAGAAGGAGAGGAAATCAAGCGCAAGACCTAGGTTGGTCTTCTTGTTCCTCCTCTCGTCTATTTTCATAAAAGGAAACAACAGTAGACTTTGATTTTTTGTTTCTAAGATAGCCACCCATCTTAGTGGGAATAGCAACATTCGAGTGGACATTATTCCCGGATAACACTATGACAAAGGAGTTGTTAAAAAACTAAGTTGGAAAGGTTCTTTGTTTTATCATTATCAACCAATAAAGGCTAATTTAAAACTTAGAATGTATTTAATTTTAACAAGAGAAGGAACTAGCAAAAATAGCTCTTATTAGATTCAGAATTTATGTATGCCTAGTTATATTAGAATTTTCCTCTTTGGTAAGATTTCTATATAAAGAAAGTTTAAGTATTTCAACATTTTTTCGAGATAACTGTTTCTCCCAGTGAATCGCCAATTTTTATGTTGTACAACAACCCCCCATTTCATAAAATTTTATCTTTAACTATAATATGAAATGGGTCCCTTTTTAGATTTATGAATAAAATTGGTATCAACTCATCCTTCATCAAAAGGTCCGAAAGAAGAAATACATTATAAACCTTTTGAATAAATATAAATCGGTCTTACAAAATAAATAAATAATTCTTTATTATTGCGATAAAGCGATCACAAGATCGCATATCGCAAAAACAAGGGATGCATAAAAAAAAGACCCATTAGTTTACCCCGATCTAAAAAGTGAATAACTATCGGATATTAGGAAAGCCAAGCAAGTGTAACAAAAGTCCCTTGCACTTTTCTTCAATGTGATATCACTATCGGCAATCAGGGAGTGTAGCGCATATACGCTAAAGACACCTTTATAAAACTCCTGATGCGATAAGGTGTATCACCATCAGGGATCGGGGATTTTGCAATAACACAAATATTATTACCCAAGCATTTCTTCGATTCCGATTGCAATAAAGCGCAAATTTCAAAAAAGATTGAAAAGGCTTGGGTATATTATGTTAGATTATTATTAAAAGCCTTCTCGTTCCTGATAGCGATTCACTTGTGATTAACCGCCAAAAATCAAAGCCACACTTGAATGAATCATTCGGCGAAAAAACGATATGATGGGCATTTAAATGATTGACAGGTTAAAGTGGCCAATTAATGGAGCACTTATGCCGAGATCTCCCCAGAGATTGTATCTGCAGTAGTATTAATTTAATCCTTCATTATTCATTAATTGATATAGCTCTTTCATATTTGGCTCGCACCACCTATTCTCTGTATTATGTTCATTTTATCTCCTGCGCAGAGCTCCGCTGAAGCAACAAATTCAAGCCAAATGGGGAAGAAATCCAAGAGATTTGCAGTAGCTTCATCTCCCACAGTAATAGGAAAATCTATCGTTGATCTAGGACCAAGCAAGAAAGGATTGATTTCAGACACTACCTATCTTGGCCTCGGTAACACTAGCTGGCAAAGCATCTATAATCTAATTGAAGCTGAAGAGCCTGAAATGATATTAGTGCAAGCTACTGTAGATTCAACTAGAAAGTCAGAAGCTACCCTAAAGGATTTAGCTGACTTCTATCTACACCAAATAGTAGCTCGAGATAAAATTCTTTCGTATACAGATGTAGTGCAGTGGGAAGTTGAGGAAATACCTGTTACGAATAGAACATTCTGCACAGTGGATGGGAGAGTCTTCGGCTCGTTTCAACCTAATGATTTGAGAAAAATGTTCCACTTGCCTGAACCACAAAAGAAATACAACAAAGAATTTCTGGAGAAGTTCAGAAGTGAGAATGAAAGTGAATCAGAACCTATTCGGGAATGGAGACAGAACCCACAAGGCACAGGCATGAATCTTCGGGTAAGTACTCTGTCGATTCATTATGTTCTCCTTATTGTTACGCCGAGGCGATGATGTGTAGGATTTGGGGATTACATGATTCCGCAAAATTCACAATTGAAATGGTTCCTTTAATGGAAGCGGCAGTCAATAGTGAGATAATGGATTGGGGAAATATATTATCTGATAAATTAGCCACTGTTATTCTTGAGTTTAGAAATAAAACTCACGTCATCGATAGGTCTATTCCTCCATTTTATTTTAGTGCCTATATTTTAGATACTCTTTGTTTCAACTCTGAATTTCCTATGCTGAGGTGGAGATGGACTCCACAAGACCCCATGCCGATTCACATTTATCACCAAAAGATGTGGAAAGCACATTATAAGGACCACCTGTATCAAGTTTGTAATGGTTTTATGTTGCCCATTTACCATGCCATTTTTGACAAGTCTGCTCCAAAGATTTCTTCACAAGCAGAGATTGACCTAACCGCTCTGGGAAACTGGTTCGGAGAGGATAAATTCACATACATAAGAGTTTTCGGTAGCCTTGCCAGGCCTCATGTCCTCCCTTTCTACATACCCAACAAGCTATTGGCTAGAGAATTAACCTATCAGATTATGTCCGCAGGAGCAACCAAGACTCTGAGGACTTCAAAGAAGCAGGTTTGGCCTCCTTTTCCTCTAAGGTGCGGTGTCTATACTCTGCATGAATATAAGCATGCAGAGAAGGAAGAAGACAAGATTAATATGCTAAACCTCGCCATCATTCCTAATAGGCGATTTGACCCAAGGAAAGTCGTCTATAATGTGCTTGAACAGGCCAAACTCAAAAAGTTTGATCATAAAGAAGATGATTTTGATGACTTATTTTCTTCGGTGGAGTCATTATTTTAGGTCCAAGCACTGGCTAAAATGAGATATAAAGACGAAGGGTTAGTAGAATTCAATAAACTCAGAGAGTAGAGGTTGCAAACTTTGCCTTTGGATTTACTAGCTACTGCGCCGACGACACAACCAAGCGAGCCTGAACAGCGACTCATCGACAAACCTTCTACTGCATCAAAGATTCTTGAGACAGATAAAGAGAAAGAGAAGGAGAAAATACAGGAGGAAGAGCAGAAAAAGGAGCAAGATAAGGGCAGCGAGAATGTTAATGTGGATACCCAGATTGATTTGAAATTACTCCAAGAATGGCAGTAATTTGACTCCATCATAAGAAATCTGGAAGGTTCGAAAGGTGCTGATACACCCAAAGCAATAGATACACAGGATACAACGTCAAAAAAGGTTCCGAGTCAAGGAACCAGTGGCCTACCCCCTAGTATAGACTTAGAAATAATTCCAAAGGATCCCTCGGATCAAATCATTTTGCAGGTGGAGGATATACCTCCATTAGATGTCTTTTACAATCCAAAACATAGGGTTGTAGTGAAGCAATAGTGGAAAAGGAGAAGGCTTGATCAACCTTCCCTGTTTCCAGAACAAACAGAGATAACTAATGTAGTTTGGAAAGAAGAGTTTGATCCTTCCGATGACCTATTGAAACTTTCCTAGTATGTTGGAGCCTATTCAGCGGCCACCATGGAAAAGGCATCAGAAGTGAGTAATCTACTAAAAGTAAAAGACCGGACACTTATTTTGTTACAAACATAGCTGTCTGAAGCACAACAAAAAGTTGAACAGTTGGAACAACAATTGTCAACACAACAACAATTAAATAATCAACTGAACAAGCAGTTACTTGAAGAAAAACAGAGAGTAGACTCAACCACAATTCAAAAATAGAAAGAATTATCAGAAGCATTAGCAAAGTTGAAGATGATGAATGAACTAATGGCGAAAATGAAAGATGAGCAAATTTCTCAGCTATCACTACAAATAGAGAAGTTCAAGAGTCTTCCACAACCTGCCGATTTCAGAACAGAAGTGCTATAGATTAATAAGGCATTGGTGACACAGATAAGACTGTTGTGTCATAATATTTCTGAGGTTGAGCCCCTTTGTGATATAACAACATCGATAATCGGTAAATTAGTTGATGCTAGACAAGATTTAGAGCAGGCCGACGAGACCTTGAAAAATTTTCTTGCTTGGGAAGACACCGTTGAGGGAAAGGCAACAAATCTGCCCAAAATCCTAGAATCACATAAGGAAATCCTATTCTTAGAATGGCAGTCTCAGTTGATGAAGGCAGAGAGAGAAGTTTCAAGATGTAGATTATCTACAAGTAACTTGATGGAATTAATCTATAACACTTCTATTTATCTAATATGATTTCACAATGTACCCCAGGTAAATTTCTATCGGCTAAGACATTGGAGCAAGCATGTAATGAGGAGCTGGAAAAGAATGGAAGGGTAATCGCAGGTATTCAAAGTTTAACTTGGGACACCTATTGGTTGTTCCTAGTAAAACCATACAGCCAGAGATCCACCCTCAAGTGTCTAACAGATGCAATCGGTTGTATCATTCCCTAGATACACGATGCCACATACTCGGCTCAGCTCCATTCTTGTCTCATCCGCCCTCCCAAATTGGAACCAATGCTTGCAGTCTGCCAACTCAGATCAAAGGGAGAACAGCTGAAGTGATGAATCATGCTGCCGACTACCAACAAACTTGCTGTGAAGAAGATATTCAAGATCTAGTTGTACCAATTAAATAGAATTTTATTTTTGTAGTTAGTTAGTTTAATTAAGTATTTATAGACCCTTTCATGCATTTAGAAAGGGTCCTTAGTTTTTGTATAAGACTAAAACCTGGAAGTTGCACTAGTGTACTTCCAGTATATTTCTATAAAGACTGGGCCATTATTCCAAATTTTAACGAAGAAGGTTTTATGTGGATGTACATTATTGCCTTGATATGAAAGTATCTCTGAGTTGAAAGAAGGAATTGAAATTGCGATTGATATTGGGAATGATTTACAGCACATATGGTACTACTATCTATGATCTAAATTCATTCTTTTATGTGAATTTTTATTTGATTACCCTTGCTATTATTGAATATATGTATGTGTTTTCAACAACATTCTTTATATTTTTCACTATTGAATGTTTAAAGGATGTTATTCTTTTAGTCATACATGTATCAGTAATATATAAAAGATAAGTGTAACAATGTTTTATTAATTACTTTGTTCAACTATTTGAACAAAGAAATTATTATATGAATGAATGTCTTTGTTTATCAAATAGAGTCATCTATATGCTTATTTATGAATAGATATTATCAAACGTTGCACTTAGAAATAGAAATTTCTAGGGATAGAATAGTTATTCATATTTTTGCTTTTTTAGATTAAATCATTCATCCATTACCATTTTATTAGAAAACAAATCACTCATCCATCCCCTTTTTATTCATCATTGGGAAACTGGTCCCATTATCTCCAGTCGGAGCCACCACACCAAACGGAAAAGGAGCTGCATTAAGGTCCGGACCGAGTGGTTTTCCTCGATGTTGTTGCAACAATTTTTGAGGCATCAACACTGCATGAGAGCAAGACTAGATAAATCCCACCATGGATGGACAAATCTCATGGGAGCGCGAAAGCTCCTATATGTCGGATTCTGATGAAGACATAAAGCGATAGCAGAACCGATTACATGCGGTAACCACGCTGAACTATAATATGATGACAAGATCATTGCTCTGTGTATCGATAGAAGTGAGGGATCTACCTACTTATGATGGGTTAAGCGAGGTAGATTCTTTCCTAAATAGATTTGAAAGAGAGGTGTCAGAACTGCGACGTTTCGAGGCTTTGAAATGGGTACTATGCACTATGCCCACATGGTGGTGGGGTACGCACCAAGGAAGCTTTGAGGACTAGCATGAATGTAAGAAAATGATGTGCATTTATTTTGGGAAGCCCTAGATGTGACTAACATACAAGAATTATGGAAGGGATGATCCATGCGTGCATATATACAGGTGGGTACATGCATATGGTAAACAACCTGTGTGGATGCACATGGATTTCGTGTTCAGGAACACAGTCAATAAGAAAGTGTTGGCTAGGTAATTGCACAAACAGTCCCTCCAGTTGGGATGACAAACTATGGAAAGAACAAGTGTGCATAAGGTTACTCACACAAAATCCTTTAACGAAGTGTGCAAAGCATTGAACAGGGTATATAATGTGTAGAGGAGTGATTGGGACTTACGCGTACCATCAATTCTATGGGCCTATAGGAAAACATGTAAGAAACTGATAGGGAAAATGCCTTCTAGGGTGGCCTATGGAGCAACCACTGTAGTCCCAATAGAGTACAGTATACCTAGTCCACACATAACAACGTCAGTAGATATGACGGTTCATAGAACCTTGGAAGAGGGATTAGCGCAGCTGAATGAAGAAGAACGATTGGGACTTGAGGAAGAAATTTGACAGGGTGATCTTAGGCTCCAAGAACTCATGAAATAAGGGGTGTGTCTAAGGGAGAAAATCGCTCTAGTGGAAGCAGAAGTCAAGAAACTTGAGGAAGAAATAAAGAAGGATTTTCTCGATTAGAAAAATTGGGTGATAAAACAGGGTGCACACAACTGTGATGACAAATTTGGGGATTACCGCCAAGATATGATCAGCTTGATGCCTTGGATTGGACTATATATTTCTAAAAGGATCACCCATGGTGGTGCGATACAGATGGTAAAGTGCATGACGCAGATAGTAAAAATAAAAGGCAGATTTTTTCCAGGAAAAGTGATGGATGTCTAGTTGAAACTCTATATAGGTGGTGTGGCCACCTGACTAGCCATGGGAAGTATAATATTAGCACTCTAGGAAATTGAAAGGAGGCATGAGACTATAAAATACTCTGCCTGAGAGTTGCACAATGTCGGGGTTGTGCGCAGGAGTAAAGTGTCACAAGATCTGCGACTGCGTAAGGGGGACTACGCTGCCACGCGGGTTGGCTGGAAAGTGACCGTTGTAGTCACTATTCACGATGTGATGCTTGACTTCAGACCAAATGGAGTGGGCGACAGACATTTAATATGAGCTTTATGGGAAAGATTTGGGAAAATCTGCTACCAAGGGAGCATTAATGGACCAGATTTGGGGGCAACGTTCAAATTCAAATTCAAAAGGTGCTATAAATTACAAAGGGTTTCCCAGCAAACAACACTTGGTCATTTGTGAATTGAGCTGTCGTGCACCCTGAGTATTCCAAACCGAGACCTGTTTGTCATGTGGAGAGCATTGGTTGAGCCCCTAATTGAACGGTTGAGAGAGTTTTGGATGAACAAGATGGCAGCGTCTGAAGAAGCCAGAGAAATCGTAGAGATGACTGTCGAAGAAGTCGCACAAGCCATGACCATAGAATATGCCCCAGAGAGCACCGGGATTGTTGCGAAAATCCCTAAATCACCGCGCACGTCGAGACTGAAGAAATACAAACAACCAATGATTATGGTGTGTGTGTCTCCTCTAAACCCACTGCGAACCAGATTAACAATGAAGGAAAAAGGGAAAGCCATTAACTTGGAAACTGATGAGGAGGAAGAAGTCCTGGAGGATATCATAATTGAAGAGGATGAGGTCAAGAGCATGGAGGAAGAAACTGAGGGCCCGTTCCCTCTAACTAAGCTACCCAAGTATGTCCCTCCGTGGAAGGGGAAGGCAAAGGTGCCCAAGGACCTCGATGAGAGACTCTTTGTAGACTTCACTCCTCCTGAATGATATCATCTTTGAAGGAATGCACTTGGGAAGGGTGCTGAGCTTAAAATTCAAAGACTGAGATTTCACTGACCATGAGAAATTCCCTCACTTGGAAATCATGCACCTCATGAAGCCAAATAAACACACCGCGGCGGGAGTTATAGAGTTGGAATCGCGCAAGTGGTTATGTGGAGTTGAAAAGACAGGGTTGTTGAACTTGCTCTAGGTGTTGCATTACTATCATGCCCCAATGACTATCTTTATCATTAGGCAGCTTCTCTGCTTGGTGTATGGTGGTTTTTTGTGTCTGGAGGAGCCCAACCCCATCACAAACCACCTAATCCATCAAATTACCCAACTCTCGTGTAAAGGAGAAGACCCAACAGAAATTCGAAGGGGAAGAGCAATGATTTGGCCATTGCGGAGGCCATGAAAAATAAATACAAGCTGGAGAAGAAAAAGAGGGGCTACATGATCTCCAGTATCAATAACAAATCCGTTAGAGTGGTGACTTAGATACTGGTGGGTAAGGTCATGTGGAAGTGCCGCACAGATGAGGTGCCTGCACTAGTGGTGGCACTTGTTGAACAGTGCGCAGAGGGGGTCCAGTTTAACTAATTTGAATTCTTGTGCAACGAGTTCCTCGACAATTTTCGAGAGGCACAGGAACAAGGAAACTTTTTCCACTATGCATGCCTTCTGTTGTCCATAGTGTTGGTGGTTAGGGAATTGCCTGAGGATAGCTAGTTCCCCACAATTGCAAGGGATCTCCCAGAGGCCATAAAGTATGCTTCTTTGTGGACCACTAAAGATGCGAATCGGATTTGTGACAGTAAAATATTTTAAGTGTTCATGGAGATGAACATCAGAATGGGGATAAACCACAAGCCATGGTCATCACCCACTATCTACAACAACCTGCACAGTTTCGCAAAGTTTAAAGCGAACTTTCATCACATCTACCTCAGGGAGTGCAAAGACCCTGAAAGAAAGTGGAACAAGATACCATATATGGCCGCGGATGATGTGATCTTCGACGCACTTGAGACGTGGCCACTAGAGTTGCGTGCTCCAGACATTTCTGCACTGGAAAAATCTACTGCATAGAAAAATAAATAGGAGGAAAAATTGCACGTGGCACAGTTAGCGGAAAAGAAAAGGAAAGAATCCGAAGCAGCAAAGGCATAGGAGGCACGGGACGTTGCGCAGGCAGCAGCAGATAGCAAAAAGCCACAACAACAACATAGAAGGAAGTTGAGAAGGCACACGAGGGCCAGAAGTTGCCTTCACTTGAGCAGGAGAAACAACTGGAAATAGAGTTAGAGATGGGCAACGCGGACCCAGGGATAACGTCGACACTATTGAAGTGCAAGCGCCTGAGAGAGCAGATAGGGTTGTACAAGAAGGTAAAAGCATCTAAGCTGTTTATTGACCCAATCACCCTTACTAAAGGGGATCTACACGATATAGGTTCGACAAGGCCTTCGTAATCATAAAAACAATTAAAGGCAAGCTCATGCAAATGCAGGGGATGCAGGAATAGATACAGGAGAGAAGTTTCGACACTGTAGTCTCAAAAAAACACATACAGGTGATACAATAGGCAGTCGCTCAGTGCGTTGTTGACCTTGCAGTGGTCCGAGCAGAGTTGGGAAGTCTTCGTGCAAAGATCTCTGCATCGATAGAGTGACTGAAGGGTGAGTCACGATGTTTGTGTTGGGGGCCTATTGGGCGTGGGATCCCCCCCAAGGCCAGTTTTGGGGCTTAAAGCCCAAGTTTTGACTAATTCCATTATAAATACTCCACGATTTGTGGGCGCGAAGTGTGAAGTTGTAATAGAGTCGTAGGGTTGTTTGCCTTCATATTTGTAATGTAATGTAGGTTTGAGAGATCTACCCATGGTCCACGAACCATGGGATTGTATAAATAGAGTGAGGCTCTAAGTGTAAAGAAATCCATAGAAGGAATGAGGATAGAAGGAAATCAACCCATGAAGCAATGAGTCGAAGTGTAGAGTCATGCCTTTGGTTCGTAGAGTGGGAGAAGGCTCTGCAACTGAGTGCACAGAGGCCTAGTAGTCTGCAGCTGAGTGCTCGGGCCCCTGCAGTTGCATGCATAGTGTAGGTTGAGTTTGTAACCATTGTAAGCATTAATAAAGAGAAGTGTTACCATATTTTTGTGTATCTTTTCCTGTTTTATGCATTGAAGTATATTGGGTATGACTTGCAATTTTGTTGTTTATTTACTGTGTGAACTTATACGAATGCGCTGAATAATTAAATCTAATAGAAGGTGTCTATTTACATGAAGATAACTAATTGTTATAAGAAGATAAGTAACATCTATGGTATGACCTGGGGGAATAGTGCAGATCACTGCTCTAGCAGTGCGAAAGCCCCATAGCCGCTAGTTAGGGTTGTGCGAAGGTGAATATAACAAGGTGCGAAGGCCTCACAAGCTAGCGAAGGGTGTGAAGTAACCTGTAGGAAGGTATTCACAGTTGAACTAAATCAACCCCTCAGACATCTCAAGGGTGCAGAAGCTTGGTTCTATCATCCCCCCGTACTACTTCGGGTGAGACCTCAATCCGTGCTCCACAAACTATTTCTGAAAGGGACAGTAGTATAGGGATTTGTTTGGCTAATTAACTCCAAACATGTGGTAGGCCCCAACAAGCCAAAACTATAATGTTAGGTGCATATTCGTCATCTACAATTAAATAGGTGAGTGCCCTATTTCATATAAACGTTTGTATATGGTAGGATATATGTCACATTTGAATTATGATTTTATGTGTTGTAATTGGTTATTGCATTTTTTACTTGGAGACAAAACAATATTGTCTACCACTAATCAACATGGAAAAATACAACCTAAGACTGAATTGTGTTGCCAATGATGTACTATTTTAATAAAAATGACTGAATTTTACTAGATCAATGGGGGAACCATGAGAAGCTATTTCAACTGATTTCACCAAGAGCTTTCCCTTATGACTTTTACCTAGTGCCATCCATTTCAAATTTGTGTCATTCAGGTCGGGCAAAGCACATTCAAAATGGAATCCTGGTGGGAAAATTTATTGCTTGTTGACCTGAACGTGTAACTAATAATTCATTACTAAGAAGAGAGGGTTTATGAATGACCCTATCATAGAAATTTGGTGTATGTAGTGTTAGTAAAGACATTTTAGACCAGAGGTGTGAAGGTGCCTACTCAAACTCGTGATTGATTTTGGTAATGTGAATTCATGGATGGGATATTACATTAGTTATAGTCTATGAAGAATAGGGGATGCACATGTGATTGGTTGATTAAGGCCACTTTATATTCTTTCTATTGTGTTTATCAATAATATAAACCACTGTAGATTTGTATTAACCATGTATCTATCATGTGTTTAGATTCAAGGTGCAAACATTTTTTAGAGTGAGAAAACTTAAGGAAAGGTTTGAACTTTAAAGGATTTTGCCTGTCTTGGTGCTTGACAGGTCTAGGCTTAAGATAGATCTATGTAGGTTGATTTGAATTATGATACAAACAAATATCACTTTTTGATATATTCATCTCCATCTCTCTCAACCATGTTTGACATTTTCCTTATTTCTTGTTTTGGTTGGGTTTCTAGATTATGACCAAATTTGTGCTTTCTTATTGCAATATGTTGTTCATATTTCTGGCAAACAATATCATATTAATCACCTTGGGCCTGGGGCATATGAATTTACAAGAGAATGAATTCATGGAAAACTTTCAGTTATGTATTATAGCTGCGGATGGGAGCATACACAATGGAATAAAAGAAGAAAAATGGAAATACAATGAATAGACAGAATGTGTTGAATGTTGGAAAATATCACCAGTAAGTATCTCCACTAAGGAACATTACTAATCCATATTCTCACCTTGTTACGTAATAAAAATAAGGGTTAACAAAATTCATCATGGATACTTGTAAAGAAAGAAAATTAAATTAGTGGGTCTAATTTTGGACCATTAACCAGTCCTAGCTTCATTTTGTTAGGGCCTTCCCATAGATCTCTAGGCAATAACCAACTACTCCTGTAAGCTACATAATTGATCCATAGACATCTATAATCATTAATTCCCTTCAGATTGTTGGGTATGTGTTATATTATTTTTACCAATAGCCTCATGCGTAGGTCATATATGTTAGGGAAAATGAGATTATACACAATTGAGATGCAACAAAAACGATTATCTATCAAGATGCTAAAAAATCAATTGGAAATGGTTAAATGTAATGGTAAGTATAAGTCATAACTTCCAGAAAATTTAATAGCCCTTTCCAGACACAGATAAATTTATCCACACAAAGGAACAAGTTCATGTACAAGAACTTCAAATGCCCACCAAGTTGGTTTTGGATAACTTTAATGATGTCAGTTGAGCGTAGTTGACTGGTTTTCTTCCAACAATAAATAAATATGGGTTCATGATGAACGTTTTATTTTTAGACCTATTTTTTTCTTATCGAAAACTCCACTAAGGAAAACTCAAATAATGTACATGCAAGAAAACATAAATCATGAAAATGAAAGTTGGAAATTTAGCTGATGTAGCAATTAAATCCTCCAATACTTGTTGCAATTGTTCATGGAAAAGAAAGTCTGGAATATGATAAGTCAACATATACTCTTGCTAAAACAGCCTTGCGAGATGTAGGCAAGTTAGCTTCCACGTCTAATAAAGATATGGGAAAGAAAGCTGAAAATGAAAACTTGTATGTATCTAGTTGCATTCACTTAGAATAATCAATCAACTGTATTACAATTAGGATTTTGTTAGTTCTACCTGTAGTTTTATAGCCACTCTATTGTTTTGTAATATTGGTCATCTCTATTGAGATTCTTTTTCTATATGAAATATGCAAGTTTTTTTTTTTAACATGAAGCCTTCTAAGAAATATTGTACATAATTTTTTACTTGCTTGAATTATCTATCACATGGTCCAACTATATTTTTGTTGAGATTGCAACAAGATGATGGAGCTTAGTTAAAAGAGTCGCCTTCACTAAGTGGGCCCACATGCAAATTATGGCGCAAAGTCTATTTTTAGACTATGTCTATTTTTAGACATATGGATCATGTCTATGAGTTGTAGGATGCTATTTATGGATGATTGGTCAAATTGGCAAAAGTAGATGGACTTCTATTTTCAGACAACAGCGGTGACACTGTCAAGTCTAATTATAGAGCAGTCAAATATTATTAGCTTATAATAATATTTAGAGTATAAACTTTATCTTATTCTCTTGGAGCACTTTAGTTTGACCTACAGATGTGGCACATGCAACTTTCAGAAGGAAATATGTTTTCTTTGTGGGTCAGTTGAGTTGTTGCATGCATGACTTTAGTTAGAACTCATTTAGTTGAGTTTGGTGGAGTTGATTGTGGAGTTGATGGAGTTGTGTTCAGTTTGACTTGGTTAAACTAGTTGGAATTAGTCTAACTGAAAATAAACTAATGATGAGTTCTTAAACTAATTATTAACTCATAATGCAACTAAAGAGTACATCAGTTAAATCAGTTGCATGTCAGTGCATGTTCAGTTCAGCAGGGATAGGTGTTAGAGGATCAGATTGCTATCAGTTGTGACTATAATTGTGCATGAGGATTTGCACAATCAATGGGATTGAGTTATGCAAATGAGAATTGGCCAATACCAAGTGATTATAGCCTCTACTCACATGATTCCCAGTGTGAGCGATTCTTTTGAGGTAAATACAAGTTTGGTTCAACTATTCTCATCCATTCTTGAGTAGATATTGAGAAATGGAGGCAGACAAGCAGTGGAATAGATTTGGAGATCAGATCTGAGTTGTATTGTGTGTAACAGGTGGAGATAGTGCTGGATACTTGTGAGAAGTATTGACTATTGTAATGTTACATGTTCTCAATCATTAATATACAGATAGTGTGGGTTTTTCAGCTGTAAGCTTTCCCCGGGTTACATACTGTGTTAATGTGTGCATGCTCTTGATGTTTTATTGTTATTGATGCTACTATATTGATGATCAACGTAGAGGAGCTTGTGTATTGCGTATGTATTCCACAATAGTACATGATCAGGATAATCTCCATTGAATATGTGTTTATTATTCAAAATTTCTACATGGTATTGGAGTCGTTGATCATCAGATCTACTATTCAGGGTGTGTTTACATTCTATTACTTCAGGCATAGTCTGTAATCGGGTCAGGTAACCTCTGGATTCATCCTTCCTTTGGAAGGTGAGATATCTGGTGAATGTCCATACAGTCGATCTCTGTATTAGAAGTATTTTTTTCTCACGAATTCTAGATCAGAAGTGGTTGAGTTGAAGCTGGTGGAATTCGAATTTGCAGCAGTGTTTTCTTGGTGTCAAAACTAAGATGTCTTTCACAGGATTGCAATTGGAGTATGCCCTTGAGGGCAGTACGAACTATATTGCATGGAAGGACGGGATGGAGGCAGTATTCGATGATAACGGGCTGAAGGAGTTCATAGATACGGATGTCCCAAAGCCTACTAATGCTACTCAAGCTTATGCTTAGCAAAAGAAGACTGCAAAATGTCGAAGGATTCTGTTGGAGGGCGTGAAGGATCACATTGTGTCTAGCCTCCAAGGAAAGGCTACTCCATATTTGATGTGGAAATCATTAACAAAATTATTCAAAAGCAAGAGTGATTAGAGGAAGCTGGCCCTCAAAGGTAAACTCAGAAACATCAAATGCGAGAAGGGTGACAGTATGCCCAAGTATCTCACGAAGTTCACTCAGTGTCGAGATGAGCTGGGAAGTGTGGCGGTTATTGTGGATGATGAGGACTTGATGAGATTGGCTCTCCTTGGTCTTCTGAAGAGTTGGCATTCCTATCAGGACTATATCAATGATCGGGAGAAATTGCCAGGATGGGAAAGATTGTGGTCAGATCTTGTGCAGGAGGAGATCAGGCGGAGTACTAGGGACGGATCTTCATCAAAGTGAGTTGATGAAGAAAATTATGCTTTGGCTGCTAAAGCCAAGAAAGGGAAGAGCAAGAAAGCTTCTCAGTCTGGTGCGAAAGGAAAGAAGCAGGACATGTCCAAGGTGAAGTGTTTTCACTATCACCAGCATGGAAACTATGCCACTAATTGTCCACAGAAGAAGAAGAACAAACAAGTTGTTGGATCTGCAGCAGGAGAGGCTCTAGCCTCACAGTTTGAGCTTGATTTTTCATTGATCGCATGCTTTGTTTCAAGTGTGATGGGATCGGTGTGGTTCTTGGACAGTGGCGAGTCTTTTCACATGATGGGAGATAGAGATTTGTTTTCTAATCTGGAGGACAAAGATCTTGGAGTGCACATCGAGATGGGCGATAATGGTAGATATAGTGGGACCGGTATCGGTACCATTTCCTTTGAGAGGGAGTCTGGTAAACCCTTCGTATTGAAGGAATTCATGCATGTTCTAGGATTGAAGAAGAATATTATCTCTGTGGTGATGTTAGAAGACAAGGGGTATGATGTTGTTTTCAGCAAGGGAAAAGCTTTCCTGCGCAGCAAGACAACTGGTGAAACCTGGAAGATAGGGGTTCGAGTAAGGAACCTTTATCAGTTTCATGTAGATGGATGCATAACAATGGTAGGCAAGGCAAAAGGATTGGTGAGTCAGGATGATGGCGAGTTGTGGCACAGGAGATTGGGTCACCTTCACCATGGAGCCTTGAAGATAGTGCAACAGATCACTACAGGGCTTCCTAAAGGCACACTTGCGCAGTCAGATCAGTGCAAGGGGTGTACTTTGGGGAAGTTTGTGAAAGCCACCTTTCACGAGAAGGATAGTCGCGGCATGACGATCCTTGAGAGAATTCACACAGACGTGTGTGAACCTTTCTCAGCTACTTTGACAACAAAAAATAGGTATTATGTGATTTTTGTTGATGATTTCTCTCTTAACTGCTAGATCTTCTTCATGCAGAAGAAGAGAGAGACATATTCAAAGTTCTGTGAATTCAAAGCACTGTTCGAGAAGGATTCGGTGAAGAAGGTGAAGGCTCTTAGGAGTGATAATGGTGGTGAATAAATCTCGGATGAGTTCAAGGATTTCTACAAGACAGAAGGTATTCAAAGAGAGCTCATAGCTCCCCATTACCCACAGCAGACTGGGGTAGCTGAGCGAAAGAATAGAACGATCGTGGGTGTTGCACGACGATGTTGCATGATCAGGGCATACCCTTTCACTTGTGGGTGGAAGCATGCAATACAACAGTTTATGTGCAGAACCGTTGTCCTCATAAGATACTTGGAATGAGTACACTCGAGGAGGCTTATTCTGGTAAGAAGCCTGATCTTTCTCATTTGAGGATATTTGGTGCTAACGTTTACATGCATGTGACAAAGGATGCCAGGAAGAAGTTGGAGCTGACCGCAGAGGTTTGGATATTTGTGGGGTACACTGATACACCCCACAACTATCGTGTGTATTTTCCATACAGTGGTACTGTTGTGCGACGGGATATAAAATTTCAGGAGGAGAAAGCCATGAAGTGTTCGCTTGAGAGGGAGCTACACTTGCATGCAGATGAGGAGCTATTAGTTCCTAAGGATGAGCTTCAGGACGTGGATCAGCCATAGGATGAGGTTCATTGAGTGGAAGAGACCACTCAAGTAGCGCCAACCATCAGAGGGCGAAAGCGCTTGATAGAAGCTGAGTGACTGGCTCAAGATCTAGAGAAAGTTGTAGGACCACCTATAGCCCAATGTAGACAAAGACAGTCACCTGATCGGTACACTGGATACATGGCTCTTATGAGCAAGTGTGTTGTGACTGAGCCATCCTCTTTCGAGGAAGCATTGGAGGATCCCGCATGGGTAGACGCCATGGTCGAAGAATATGATTCTATTGTCAGAAACAATGCATGGGAGATTGTTCCTAGACTGGAAGGGAAATCAGTGGTGGGTTCGAGATGGATCTACAAAGTTAAGCAGGCAGTTGATGGGAGTGTGAAGAACTACAAGGCAAGATTTGTTGTCCGAGGCTTTTCACAGATAGAGGGGATCGATTATGAGGAGACCTTTGCACCTGTCGCAAGGTATTCTTCCATACGGATGATTCTTGCTCTCTCAGCGCAGATGGGATGGCACATTCATCAAATGGATGTGAAGACTGCGTTCCTCAACAAAGTCATTGAGGAGGAGGTGTACATTGAGCAGCCCGAAGGCTTTGAGGTCTTCAATAGTGAGTCGCATGTGTGTAGGCTCAAGAGAGCACTGTATGGGTTGAAGCAAGCACCACGTACTTGGTACACATGGATAGACAACTATTTCACCAAACTTGGATTCTCCAAGAGCGAGGCGGATCCTAACCTATACCAAATTCTAGTGGAGGGTAAGTTGCTTATCATTGTACTGTATGTAGATGATTTGATTCTAACAGGTGATGAGCTGTTGATACTTTCATGCAAGGATGATCTTGCTAAGGAGTTTGAGATGAAGGATTTGGGCCTCCTTCACTATTTCCTATGATTGGAAATATGGCAGCGCATTGGTGGACTGTTTGTTTCTCATGGTAAGTATGCTCGGGAGATACTGGAGAAATTCAACATGCATGGCTGCAAGCCTGTTGATACTCCTCTTCTTGGAGGTTGGAGGAAGGAGGATGCCACTTCGAGAGAAGAAGGAGGATGCCACTTCGGGAGAAGAAGTGGATGCCACTGTTTATCAACAGTTGGTGGGGTCGCTGATGTATTTAGTCAATACATGACCTGATATATGCTATGCAGTTAACCAGCTTTCACAAGCTATGGTCAAGCCTACCAAGCTCTTCTGGAAGGCGGACAAGCATGTATTGCATTATTTGAGAGGCACATCGGGATATGGATTGTGGTACAAACAGGAGGATGAGGTGAAGCTATATGGCTTCACGGATGCAGATTGGGTAGGGAGCCCAATAGACAGAAAGAGCACATTAGGAGGGGTCTTCAGTATTGGATCGACACCATTTTCTTGGTACAGCAGGAAGCAGAGATCTGTGGCACTCAGTTCAGTAGAGGTCGAGTATATGGCAGCAAGTTTGGCTGCATGCGAGGCTATATGAATGAGGAAGATTTTGGTTGGTTTGTTTGACTCTCATTTGGATCCTACTATGATTTTCTGTGATAACTAGAGTTGCATTAAACTCTAGGCTAATCCTATATTTCATGATAGATCTAAACACATTGACATCAAGTACCATCATATTAGAGATTGTGTGTAGTGGAGGATCATGTTACTTTCATACATTCCAATGGAGGATCAGGATGCTGATATTCTGACAAAGGCTCTCACCAGGAGCAAATTCGAATACCACCAAGGCAGGATAGGGGTTGTTGATAATCCATATCTTGTCGAGAGGGAGTGTTGAGATTGCAACAAGATGATGGAGCTTAGTGAAAAGAGTCGCCTTCACTAAGTGGACCCACAGGCAAATTATGGTGCAAAGTCTATTTTTAGACTATAGCGATTTTTAGGCATATGGATCGTATCTATGAGTTGCAGGATGCTATTTATGGATGATTGGTCAAGTTGGAAAAAATAGATGGACTTATATTTTTAGAAAACAACGGTGACACTGTCAAGTCTAATTATAGAGCAGTCAAATATTATTAGCTTATAATAATATTTAGACTATAAACTTTATCTTATTCTCTTGGAGTAATTCAGTTTGAGCTACAGATGTGGCACATGTAGCTATCAGAAGGAAATATGTTTTCTTTGTGGGTCAGTTGAGTTGTTGCATTCATGACTTCAGTTAGAACTCAATCAATTGAGTTTGGTGGAGTTGATTGTGGAGTTGATGGAGTTGTGTTCAGTTTGACTTGGTTAAACTAGTTGTAGTTATTCTAACTGCAAATAGACTAATGATGAGTTGTTAAACTAATTATTAACTCATAATGCAACTAAAGAATACATCATTTAACTCAGTTGCATGTCAGTGCATGTTCAGTTCAGTAGGGACAGGTGTTAGAGGATTAGATTGCTATCAGTTGTGACTATAGTTGCGCATGAGGAGTTGCACAATCAATGGGATTGAGTTATTCCAATGAGAATTGGCCAAAACCAAGTGATTATAGCCTCTTCTCACGTGATTCCCAGTGTGAGTGATTCTTTTGAGGTAAATAAGAGTTTGGTTCAACTATTCTCATCCATTCTTGAGTAGGTATTGAGCAATGGAGGCAGGCAAGTAGTGGAATAGATTTGGAGATCAGATCTGAGTTGTATTGTGTGTAACATGTGGAGATAGTGCTGAATACTTGTGAGAAGTATTGACTATTGTAATGTTACATGTTCTCAATCATTAATATATAGATAGTGTGGGGTTTTCAGCTGTAAGCTTTCCCCGGGTTACATATTGTGTTAATGTGTGCATGCTCTTGATGTCTTTATTGTTATTGATGCTGCTATATTGATGATCAACATAGAGGAGCTTATGTATTGTGTATGTATTCCGCAATAGTACATGATCAGGATAATCTCCATTGAATATGTGTTTATTATTTAAAATTTCTACAATTTTATCAGTACTAGAATCATTTTATGAAAATCAATGAAATTCACAGCTTCATTTGGTAAGGCCTTTGGGAATCTTTTGAAACCTAAAATATTGAATGAAAATTATTTTTTGAGGATAGCAGAAAGCTTCATGGATAGATCAAAGAATTTGGAACATGAGTTCTCAAGGTAGCATTGCTCTTTGAATAAGACCACTAGTTGCAATGGATTGTCAATATAATTTATAGTTGTTTATCAAGATTCGGTAACAAGCTTATCCTTTTTTTATTGATTATTAACTGATGGATTTGTTATTTCTACTTGTTTCTCTTTCTTGAAGTCTTTGTGCTAACTAGTTTGAACTAATTGAGAATCAAACATTGGTGGTATTGATGTAATATGTTAAATTATTGTTTGTATTGAATAAAGTATTTTTTTAGAAGATGAATCGATGTGTTATATATTGGAAATTACAAGTATGGTAAACATGGGAAAACTATTGGTTCTTTTCACGTAAATCTACAAAACAAATCAAAACTACTCTTATTTTATCTTTTCATTATAATGATCATTGATGTTTTGAGTTTGAGTTATTGAGGATGGCCACAGGTGTTCCCTCAAATTGGAAGTTTGATGTTGGAAATTAGTGTGGATTTTCCATTCAAGAATCATATAGCAAATGGAATATAAAATTTACATTCCAAAATAATCCTATTTGGGGTATTACTAGTGGTGATTGCAACATATTTTTGATGTTGGAAATTTTCAACAAATCATGGCTAATATATTGTACCACAGGTCAGGAACACAATGGGAAGTGAATTTTCTTTGAAATTTATCCACTTATATTATAGTGATCCATAAATATAAGAAAAACATTAATAATTTGATATAGACTAGTTGGCTTATTCATATGTGACAATGGACCCAAATAGTAGTTCTTATCTGAAGAAATTATCATCAAACTTGGGCATTATTGACATCATCGACCTCTAGACTTGGACTTATTCACTTAGACTTCTACATTATCTAGTTATATACATGTATAAAATTCTATCCTATTATTATATCTTTTTTACTTCATTTTATTTTATTCTAGACTTAGCTTTGGATTTTTCTAGGAGTTTTGTTTGCACTCCCACACTGTGTAGGTAATCTACAACGTGAGCATTTTAGCATGTAACTTAGTTTGCATGATTGTGCCTAACATTCCTCGAAGGTTGAATACTGATTTTACTAAGGTGTTATTTTCTATGGTGATTTTTTATTTGCTTTGTTTATACAGGTCATATGGCCACATAATGGCCACTGTTTCCCAACTGAAGAAAACATGTTCGAGTTTCTTGCTTTTAAGGGGGAAAATGGCATTGAAAATTTTGTTGATGTTAATTAGGTATATATCATATAAATCCTTTATAATCTGATTTATTTTATATCTCAGTGTTCATCATCTTTCATGCCTTATACTATGCATTGTATCTTCTTTATTTTTTGTAAAAGGAACTCAATATTGACTTTAAGAAGCATGAATTGAAGAAAGAGGAGAACAATAACACTAGAGCGACAAAATGAAAATTAAAGAGAGAGAAAAGAGAATTGGTCTAGTGGTACTTGTAGAGTGAATATCCCACATAATACACATACAGAGACTGACAGTCAAGTCCTCATAGTTGGTGAATTCACCTGCAATGCCTTGACAACATAATGATAATTTTTTGAAGTGATGAAACAATATTTTAGGTGTAAATTTTAATCCAACCAATATTAAGTTGGAAACTCATATTGCAATACTTGACATTTTATATAACATAATTTTCGTGGTTGAAATTATTTATAGTTGCACTTGATATTATTTAGTATTATAATTAAAATTCGTAACTTTGTGTTTTCATATTAGATGAACATGTACATTGTATGAAATTTTCTTTTAATTTAGTTGCAAAATCATACTAATTAATTTACGTTAATTAATAATGAACGCATAAAATCAATCTAAAACTACTAAATTAGTAGTTCATGTTGATTAATGATGATCACAAATAAAATGAATATACAACTAAATTAATTTCTTGTAATGGTTGTTAATGAAAGTAAATGAAATGTCTATAAACTACTAAAGTAGTCATTTATATAATGAATATGAAACTACCAAAAAAATATAAATGACTACTGCAAATGATAAAAAATTTATTACAAATTACGACTAAATTTTGGATATATATGACTATTAGTAGCTAATTTACAGTATCTTATAACACGACCAAAATATAGTCATATTTCTTTGGCCATTAATTGGTTTCAAATGATGACTAAAATTTACATATATACGACTATTAGTAGCAAATTTATAGTATCTTATAACACAACCAACATTTTGGTCATATTTATTTAGTCATTAATTGGTTTTCTCAGGTGATCATTTAGTAATATATTTTATTGTATATTTGGTCATTAATTGTGAAAATTAATGACTAAAGTAATGACCAAATTTATGACTTAATATACTACTAGATAATAAAATTGAGACAACCAATTAACGACTAAGCTAAAAATGACTAAAAGTTGGTCGTGTTATAAGATACTGTAAATTAACTACTATTGGTCACCAACCAGAAGATCGTCGTTTACATGAAAATTTTAGTCATTTTTTAGTAACTAATTTGGCATTCTGTACTAGTGAAATAATAGGTCTCCAACCAATTAGAGACCTAAATTAATAATCATTAAAAAATGAAAAAAAGACGAGCACAATGGGAAAATTTACCTTGTGCAATACCTATGTGAATGGCATATTAGTAGAAACTCTATCATCAATTGTTTTAGTGGAAGAAAATGTAAGACCAAAGGTACATAAAAGTGTGTGTGCTATTAAAAAATAAGAAGTTCCATTGGAAATTCCTGATGCGAAACTAGCTACACATTTTTAAATAAACAATAAATTTAATCAAATCATCTAGTAATCATATTATGATTAAAATAGTTACAATTTTTACAATACATTACTTGAGTGTCAGCCATAATGGAAAAATATATAACACTCAAATATCAAGAAACTAGTGATATTTAAATCCATAGTGTAAGTTCGTCATTAACAACACCTACGATGTGTACTATGAACAAGATCCAATCAAGTTAGAATGCTACAATGCAATGAAAGTACTTCCTCTACCAAACTAACGAGGTTCATCAATAGTTATATCATAAGGGTCACAATGCCTTTCTATAGCTTTAAAATCATCTCTTTCTCACATTTATTTACAAATTTTGTTATAGTATGCTTAGTTTAAGGGGCAAAAGATGTGTTGGTATGTCATATGGCCTAATATGTTTTAAATGCAGGAAGTGGAGCAATTCTAAGATGATTTGAATGTAGGAGCTCAAAGTAGACATAAAGGAGATATTCTAGGAAATTTTCCACCTTCTTAACCCCTTCAATTATTCAAATATCACCACTTTATCTCTCATCAACTCGAGGTCATTGGCAGCCAAGTAGGACAAGGTCATTGGCAGCCAAGCTAGTGTAGTTCAAGGAAGATCTAGATCCACCTTTCTCGAGTTTGGGAGACAAACATCTCTATTTTATAGGGAATTTTTGGTAACTACCCTTTTTTATAAATAAACACGGCAAGGAACTCATTACGATTTAAATTTTGTTTGTAGCTAAGAATTTATTGAGCTATTTTTTATTATTATGTGATGTATTTGACATTTCTACAATTATAATGAAAAGTTTCTTGTTGATCCATCAACGAGTTAGTTCATAGGGTTGAAGCTCTTAGGTTTGGGCCCAACCCCAGTAGCTTAGGTCCCTCTTATGCATTGATATTTATTTTAGCTTAGAATGTTTGATTAATTGCCACATCTTAGAAGAATATAGTTCCTCAAAAAGTTTGTGACTGTGGCCTCTATCTCATCTCTCTCATGGGAGCATGATTAGAGGACTCCACCATCACATACCAAAAACATTATGTGATTTCTTGTTTATGATTTCTTGGAAAAATATAAATTTTTATCTTGCTTTACATATGATTTTTGTAGCTTAGAAGTTAGTTCATTGCATAGATATTAGTTCTTAGCATCAGTTAGATAGTTTCCAAATTCAACTCAACTTTTCCATCATTGGTTGTAATATTTTGTAAATGAAAATAAGAAAAAGTGCATGTGATGTTATAGGATTGCTGGACCTGTAGGTAAGGGATATTTTCACCATATCCATCTAGGACTTATCCAATCCTTTTTGATGAATTCCAACCGATGTTCTTGATCTCTATTTTTAGGTCATCGTGAGCAGCCTACAAGTCCAAAGCTAGCCCTCTTGAAGTGTTGAGCTTGGCTATGGTTGTTGGTCACCTTGCACCCATCCACCACAACCTTCATCCATATTTCCATCCCTTGGTTCCATCATTATTACCTTCCAAACCCTCTCGGCACCCTTCTTGTAGCATTTCAGGACTTCCTATGGCAATACAGGAATCCTGTAGAAACTTCCTGTAGCACACATGTAGCATCCTATTTTTCCCTTGTTTTGACCATTAGTATAGGATTAGGTTAACTGCCCAATTTAGAATCCATGATCATAGATACCACCTAGGGAATTCCCTCCATTAATTTTCCTTTACTGCAAGAGAAAATAACATTAGTTCCTTCATGATAGATTTGGAAATTAGAGCATTAATTATCTGCAAGTGTGAAATAGATAAATGATGCATGAATTATTGAGTTGTGAGTTGGTAGAGTAATCTTCTGTTTTCAAGTGAATTTGAAAGCTAGATGGTTGATTGCAATTAGTGTAGTTTCATTTCTATAGGTAGCATATTCTTGTTTTCTTTCATGGATTGATTCAGTAGCATTTACATGTTAAATTTGAAAAGCATTTACTTTTTCTCCACTAGGACTAACTTTTGAAGCATGCTTTCATTAGTTAATCTCCCCTAGTTCAGTAGAAGAATGGTCTTGTAGCCCTAGTGATCAAATTACCTATTTGAGGAGGTATGATTAGATTTCCATCTAATGTGCATGTAACATTGTCA
Organism: Pinus taeda; assembly: GCA_000404065.3. Lineage (NCBI taxonomy): Eukaryota > Viridiplantae > Streptophyta > Pinopsida > Pinales > Pinaceae > Pinus > Pinus taeda. The sequence continues at coordinate 221,658 of APFE030623066.1, forward strand.
CCTCAAATTTTGTACAAAACCCAGGTTGATAAATAGAGTTGAGGAGCCTCTGGGAGTTGCAGCACTCTTGGTGTATGTTGATAGTGCTGGACCCACCAACATGTTAGTGGATATCCCCAGTAAGAATCCCCAATTAGACCTCAAACCATTTGGTGTAGGAGTCCCAGTAGTGGGTCGTATGGTAATGCCTTGACCGCGATTTCACATAGAGGCAAGTAAGATAACTCCGTTGGTAGTAAGTGTGTGACAACTTGAGTGAGTCAAGTAAGGTGCATGAGAGGTTCTAACACACGGGGGTTGAAATGAGTGTGCCCTTTGACTCACTGCAACTGTCACATCCTTGCTGCCAACAAAGTTATCTTACTTACCTCTGTGCAAAATTGTGGTCAAGGCATTACCATACCACCCACTACTAGGACTCCTACACCAAACGGTCTGAGGTCTAATTGGGACTTCTTACCAGGGAGATCCCCTAACATGTTGGCCGGTCCAGCACCGTGAACATTTATGGTGCTAGAAGGAGGGCCAGGTGAAAATTTGTGTCCTCTCATCTGTTTTGAACCTTTTCATATCTCTCATGGATTCTTGCACTCTTCCCCCCTCCACGATGTTTTATGAATCATGAAGATGTCACCATCACAAGGGAGTTTTTCGATCACCTGTCCACTTACACATATGATGGTGAAGGCAAAGTGGCCTGGCCTAAGTACTTACATGCCTTTCTTTCCATGCTTCATGAGGAATATGGTTATTTTGATGAATAGGCTAGCTTGTTGCTCGCATACACACTTTCTGAATCTCCACTTTGATGCATGTTCAACCTACCGGCTGACAATGTGCACTCATTTGAGCACTTTTGTGATCTCATTGAAGACACTTTCTATCATTTTGATCCGGACCATCTTGACCAAAAAATGTTACAGCAATGGAAGGCTCTACTTGAATTGATTATGGACTTTTTGTAGTGCTTCTGTGACTTGAAGTTTCAAGCTCTGAGGAGCCAGATGAAATTTGTCTATCTTTGGGACCGATTTGAGTGTTTCCTTAAGAAATATGTTCGTCCCAAGAAGAGGTTTGAAATCAAGACTTGCTCAACTTTATTCACTAAGGGAGCTGCGCCATCTCCTGCGAATGTAGCCATTGTTAGACTGACGTTCCTCCATCCCCTCATATAACAGCTCCACCACTGTCAAGTGATGTTGAGGATCATGCTCACACACTTGTTCATCTTTCAAATCCTCCCAACATCACTTCACTTAATTTTCATACAGATTTAGTTATGAGTCCTTCAAGTTTTCATGTGCATTCTGTTCCACAACCTTTGTCTTCATGCTCGGTTGTTCCTTCAGATGACATTGTCTTGTTTTCTTCCATTCTGGACTCTACACTTGTTTTGAATGAGGAACAAGCCATTGACAGAGTTGGTGTTGCACAAACAACATGCACTGTCATTCATGAAGAGTATGAGTGGGAGCCTTAACATCAACACTCGGTAAAGGATGACTCCCTTCCATTTGAGCCTCCTCCGTTCCTTCTTGAAATATTTGGTCAACCTGTCATCCATGATTTTGCATGTGTATCTTCATCCATAGATGCACCCATTGTTGATAACTTGTAGGACACACAAGATGTTGGTCCATTATTCAACAATGGAGAGGATAAGTTATTCATTTAAAATCCATTTGATCTTTCATATGCCTTTTCCTAAAACACAAAGGTGAGTTTGTTCGCTTTTCATCCACCCCTCTATTTGATTCATCTGATCATGAGGATGCCGATGAAATCATTGATTTTTATCGTGGTTGTCGTGATCCATTTACTCCCATATTCAATCACGACCATGACTCTATTGCAGTTGATCTTTTGAAGCCATGGGTTTTTGATGATGTATCTAATGGTGAAGTTTAAACACCCAAGACTATCAAGGCACATCAGCCTGAGATGATGTTTATGTGAGGTCCTTGCTCTCTTAGGGTTAGTCTCACTTCCGATCAAGAAACTGGTCAATCACCCAAGGCTCCTCATCACTCATTTCTATGCATTTAAGATCCATCTCACACATAGATCATACTTCCTCCACTCGAACTACATGATTCTATCACTCATGCATTGGAGGAATCCTACATTGCAAGCACGCGTGAATGACACAAGTTGTCTTTGTTTATTTAATTTTCTTTCATGTCACTGTCAAGAGTGTGCTTATGCTTCAAATTTTCACATAGTGTCGCACGACACCACGATAAATCCACGGACTAATCGTCATGCGCTTGTACTCACTTATGTCCTGTGGGAACTTTGAAACATGAAGTGTGGTTTTCTTCATTGTTATATATTTCTTGCTTGTTGGTTCGTGTATCTGGGTTGCACGCGGACAAAGCCTTCACCAACATGGGTCAACCAATGCGCTAGTGGCTGCATTGGAAATATCACTTCACGTGATTAGGCCCATGCACTGCTAGTTTAGGAGAAGGAGTAGTGTTTGCTTTCAGTTAGTTTGTTTGCATGTTTGTTTTCTTACTTAAATTGTTTGTTTGTTTGATTTCTTACTTGTTTGTTTACTCGCTTTCCTTTTTCTTTTGCTCCTCCTCTTGCTTTGTTTTGTTGTTTGTTAGTTCGTTTGTATTGTTTGTAGGTTAGTTTCAAGTGAAACCATGTATGACTCTTGAAACAAGTTGGGTAAAGTACAAAAGGACCTGTACATCTATCACCAATTGGTTATCTGTCATCTTTATTTTGTATGAAGATCTTGTTACTCTTAGTCCATGATACGTCGAAGGAAAATACGTATTGTTCGAATTGAACCTTGGTGAAAACACAATGCTTGCACACTAACTAGTGTCACCTACTCTAGTCAATTGTTTTTCGGTTAATCCTTGTCAGCACAGTCAAGTAGAGTAAGGTGAGGGGGAAAACCTTAACAGGCACGTCAAAGGTATAATAAATTACTTCTCTGCTGGAACAACCTCTTCTACTCTTAATAAGTTGGGATCCCTCTTCTACGTGTAAAATGAATAAGTGCTATGCACAGTTGAGAAAATTGAAAAATGAAAAAATTAAAAGTAAGAAAAATTCAAATTAAAATGAATAAGGTGAAAGAAGAGAAAGGCTTCCTATGCAGAGAGGTGATGCAAGTAACTTTGCCAGGGTACTGACCAGGCTCGCTGGTAGCGAAGCCATGCTTGTGTTCCTATGTGACTCCGCTGAGGTACTGTCCAGGCTTGCTGGCAGAAAAGCAACACCAGAGATGAAACTAAGACTCCGACGACTATACTGCTTGTCCACCAATATACCCCTCAACCCCAATCGAAACAATTGTGTTGCCTTGGTTTGGAATGTGTGTAAATCGCCCAAGAGATTGGCAAATGCTACATCTTACTATCAAGCTAGTATGAAACCAAGATGAGCTGAGAACTGAACAATAATTTCGGAGGTGTTAGACTTGTTTTTCACGAAGAAGGTCCATTCAAAGAGCTAGAGTTCTACCAGTGTGAGGCCAAGTGTTGTAGCAGCTACAACCACCCTCCAAAATTTTTCCTTAGCTTCATTTTGGAGCCTCCCTACCAACCTTTCACAATACCTTGTCTTTCTTAATCAAGTACACAAGATTCAATGTTTTTCTTGCACAAAGGTAGCCTGTCGATTATAGCTTGATGCATTCCCCTCACAGGCTGTTCATCTAGACTTGGTCCAGCTACAGGATGAGAAGCTCCCCCAAGAAATTGCATATTTCTAGAGGGAAACCAGCATTCCCTCTAGAAATTGTGCAATCTTGTCTGGCATCCTGCTGGCTTCTAGAATTGCACAATTCAACCAGCTAACCCTCATAGCGAAAATTGCATAATTTTCCCCAGCAAGGCTACTCAACCCAGAATTTGCGCAAATATGGGTAGTACTTAGCTACTCTTCCCAAAAATTGCACACATCTCCTAGAAGGTAGCAGAGTTCCCAGCCAAAAATGCCCATTTCCTTCAAGTAGATGGGTAGCTTCATGCATGAGTAGTTGGGTTGACCAGTTCCACCCAAGACCAAGGAAACTTTACTTGCATGCATGGCTTGCTTTTTTCCAGAATAGCAAAAGGCAACATGCAAAAGGAATCTCATGATTCAAGGAGCCATTTTTAGCAACTAGAGGTTACATGCAAATTTCATTTAGGAACTTTCCTCCAAGTGTTGCTTTTTCCTAGATTTGTGGCATGCGTGTCATGAGCTCAAAACTTATTTATTTGATGCATTGGAGCTCATCTTTCACATCGATCTTGGAGCTCTAGCATCCCACATCACATCCAGGACTTCTTAACACATCCAGCTCAACTATTCACGGAAAGAAAACAACAAGTGGGAGAATGTTGGGTTGTGTTATATTCTTTCCATGACTAGCCCATGTAGTTAACCGGGGAGTTAGAAGGTGGGGCAGAGCCCCCCCTTTGTTGCACCGATTGTGTAGCGAGGGGAGTAATAGGGGGTTTGAGGTGTGTACATAGCACCAATCCATGGGGTTCGTGGCAACGCCACGGAAAATTTTGGTTTTGGACCCTATATTAGGTTGGGCGGACCTACCTATGGTTTTCTGCATGTTTTTCGCACATGGTTTTGGACGCAATGGTTTTTAGTCCATGGCATTGGATGCTTCGGCATGTATAAATATGTATTGTAACATTGAAAGGAACATAATGAAAAATAAAGTTGGTAGTCCCAGTCTTGGGATCCAGGGGAAAATCTCTATGTATATATGTTTTATGTGTTATGCTCTCGCATTGTTTACTTTCTATGTTTTAGAATTCGTATGCAGGTAATTTTTGTACGGGGTTAAAACCTACATTTGGTATCATAATTGTTTTGGCTTCAAGGGGATGCCTTTGTTGTTGAGAGGTTTCGCTCAGGCCTGTGGTAGACCCTGTTCAGTGGGAGATCTATGGGATCGATTCTGGTGGAGAAAGAGGATGGCGAGTAGTGGAAAGATAGAGATCGAGAAATTTAATGGTCAGAATTTTGAGTTATGGAAACTCAAGATGGAGGATCTATTGGTGGATAAAGATCAATGGGTCGTGGTAGATCTAGGTACTAAACCAACGGGAGTGTCTGAGGAAGAATGGAAGAAGTTGGATCAGAAGGCTAAGAGCACAATACAGTTATGTGTCTCAGATTCAGTATTGTTGAATGTATCAGGGGAAGCTATGGTGAAGGTTTTGTGGGACAAGTTAGGGACTTTGTAGCAATCTAAGTCTTTGGTGAATAAACTGTTCATACAGAAAAAGCTGTATAAATTGAAGATGAAAGATGGAGACTCAGTAATAGAGCATTTGAATGCATTTAATATTGTGGTAAGTTAGTTATTTCCTGTTGATATCAAAATTTCAGATGAAGATAAGTGCATTAGTTTGTTGTGTTCTCTACTAGATTTGTGGGATAGTCTGGTTATTGCAATATGTAGCAATGCAACTACCTTGTAGTTTGATGAAATAGTCTCATCCTTGCTGACGAAGGAGATGAGATGGAAAAATATGGAGATTCAGAATGGTGATGCCTTGTCTGTACGAGGACGGTCCCAGAACAAAAACAAAAATAAGTCATCGAGTGAGAGATCTAAATCTCCAGGAAAACCTGTAAAGGTTGTGTGCTAGAAATGTAGAAAGGAAGGGCACTACAAAAGGGACTGTAAATCTAAAGCTCCTGATAAAGGAAATGGATCTAATGATGCTCCTTCTGCAGAGGCAAAAAACATCTTTGATGAAGGTGGGGATGTGTACTTGGCTTCTTCAAGTACACATGTAGATCGAGGCATGGTTGATTGACTCAGATGCATCCTTTCGCTTCACTCCCCATAGAGAATGGTTCTGCGAGTATGAGAAATATGATGGTGGTGATGTATTCTTGGGGGGGTGTCAGGAAGGCTAGAATCATTGGTCACGGAAAAGTAAAGTTGAAGTTGGAAGGTGGAAGGGTTAGAACACTTTCGGGTGTTCTACATATTCTTGCATTGGCTAGAAATCTAGTTTCTATAAGCAAGCTGGATGATGCAGGTGTAAAAACAGTGTTTGAGAAGGATACCTGGAAGATGGTTTGGGGAGCACTAGTATTGATGTGGGGAATTTGGATTGGAACTCTATACAAGCTTCAAGGTAGCATTGTTGTTGATGGGTTCAACAATTTTGTGGTTCTTGAAAGTGGAGCATAAAATCTAGTGGTCTCTGGAGAGAAGACCATGTTATGGCATCAAAGGCTTGGACATATTGGATAAAAGGGCCTTCGAATACTTCATGGTAAAGGTATGGTAGAGGGTATGAGTAATAGCTCTCTTGATTTTGATTTCTGTGAAAATTGTGTATATGGGAACTAGAATCAGGTGAGTTTTCCCTCTGGTGGTAAGAGGGTAAAACATATATTAGAGCTTGTGCATAATGATGTGTTTGGACCTATGAAGGTTCCATCACTAGGTAAGTCTATGTACTATGTATCATTTATAGATGACTTCTCAAGGAATACATGGATATATTTCCTTAAGAAGAAATCTGAAGTCTTTGAAGGTTTTATAATTTAAGGCCTGGTGAAACCAGACAGAGACAGAAGATAAAGGTGCGAGGACAGATAATGGTGGAGAGTTTTGCAGTAAGGAATTGAAGAATTTCCATAAGAATGTGGTATAGAACGGCAAAGACTACTCCATATACACCTCAGCAAAATGGAGTTGCAGAAAGTAAGAACAAGACGTTGAGGAAAGGGCAAGAAGCATGCTCAGTGGTGCTGGGTTAGGACAAGAATTCTGGGTAGAGGTGGTGAGATAGCATGTTACTTTGTTCAAAGATCACCTCACTAGCTTGGAGATAAGACGCCATAAGAGGTATGGACTGGTAAGAAACCCTATCTTTCACATCTGAGGGTATTTGGATGTGATGCATATGTACATGTTCCAAAGGAGAAATGAACCAAGTTGGATAGTAAATTTGAAAAGTGCATCTTTATTGGGTATCAGGATGGTTTAAAGGGTTATAAGCTTCGAAACCTAGTAACAAGGAAGGTTGTGCACAACTGAGATGTGGTGTTCAGAGAGGTGAAAGATGTTATTAAACATGAAGTCCGACCAAAGGAACCTGAGAAGATAGAGTTTGAGCTAAAAGAGGAAGAAACAGACTCTATAAGAGAGGAGTAATTAGAAGATGAAGAGCCACAAACTCCGGGTGTGAGAAGATTGGTTCGAGAAAGAAGGCAACCAGAAAGGTATAGTCCATTTTCTTTCTGTTCAAATTTTGCTTTATCTATTACTGATGATGATCACAGAACTGTGAAGGAAGCAGTAGATTCAGAGGATGAAAAACTCTAGAAAGAGGCCATGGTTGATGAAATGGAATCTTTGCATAAAAATGAGGCCTGAGGCCTGGGATATGGTGGAGTTGTCGGCTGGAAGGAAACACATTGGTAGCAAATGGGTGTTCTAGAAGAAGACAAATGTATAAGGAAAGGTGGAGAAATACAAATCTCAGTTGGTGGAAAAAGGTTATTCCGATGTGTCGGGAATTGATTTTGGTGATATTTTTTCTCCTATTGCCAAGGTAGCTTCTATTAGACTACTTTTATCTGTTGCTGCTACTTTTGATTTTAAGGTAGAACATATGGATGTGAAGACAACATTTCTTCATGGGGATATCGAAGAGGAGATCTACATGAAGCAGCCTGAAGGCTTTGCGGTGAAGTGTAAGAAAGAACTGGTATGCAAGTTAAAGAATTATTTGTATGGGTTAAAACAATCACTAAGGATGTGGTATCATAAATTTGATATATTTATATGAGGACTTGGCTTCACCAGAAGCAAAGCAAATCACTATATGTATTTTAAATTAATTGGTGATCGTGTTATTTATCTGGTCTTGTATGTGGATGATATGTTGCTGGTTGGAAATGACAAAGAAATTATCCAGGATTTGAAGACCCAATTGTCCTCCAAATTCGACATGAAAGATCTTGGTGGTGCAAACTATATTTTGGGCATAGAAATTAAAAGAGATCAGACAAAGAGGAATCTCTGGTTAAACCAAAAAAAGTATGTAAAGACAATATTGTAGAGGTTTAATATGCAGGATAGTAAACCGATGAAGGTTCCTATTCCTGTAGGTGTAAATTTATCTTCTGAACATTGTCCCAAGACACAAGAAGAGGAAGAGGACATGTCCCATGTTCCATATACAAGTGCAGTCAGTAGCCTGATGTATGCGATGGTCTATACTAGACCAGACATTGCACATTTAGTGGGAGTGTTGAGTAGGTTTACGTCAAAACTAGGGAAGGAGCACTGGACAATAGTGAAGCAGGTTTTTAGGTATTTTCTTGGCACTAGTGATTATGGTTTGTGCTACCAGGGAAGATAAGTATTGGACAGAGTGTTGGATATTCATGGCTTTGTTGATGTAGACTAGGATGGAGATCTGGATTAGAGAAGATCTACAAGTGGGTATGTGTTTAACTTATTTGGAGGTGCAGTCAGTTGGATGAGTAAGAAACAATATGTAGTGGCACTATCAACTACAGAGGCATAATACATGGGAGCCACTCATGCAAGCAAGGAACCAGTTTGGTTGCAGAGATTGTGTTCAAGTATGGGGTTAGTACTGGGAGCTATAAGGATAGACTGTGATAGCCAAAGTACAATTTTCTTGGCAAAGAACCCTATATACCATTCAAAGACAAAGAAAATTGATGTTCAATATCACTTTGTGATGGATATGATAGAAGACAAAAAGGTGTTGCTGGTAAAGGTGGACACTTTGAAGAATACTGCAAATGCATTGACAAAATATGCGAGCTCTGAGAAATTATCTTGGTGTAGAGAAACAATGGGAATTGCAAGGCTAGATAAATGACTAAGCTCTCTTGTGGCCCCCTGTGGAAAGAAAACAACAAGTGGGAGAATGTTGAGTTGTGTTACATTCTTTCCATGATGCGAGGACATGATGGTTTTCGGTCAATGGTATTGGATGCTTCGGCATGTATAAATATGTATTGTAACATTGAAAGGAACATAATGAAAAATCAAGTTGGTAGTCTCCGTCTTGGGATCTAGGGGAAAATCTCTGTGTATATGTGTTTTATGTGTTATTCTCTCGCATTGTTTACATTCTGTGTTTTAGAATTTGTATGCAGGTAATTTCTGTACGGTGTTAAAACCTACAAACCAGTTCTACCCGGGATCAAGGAAACTTGACTTGCATGAATGGATTGCTATTTTTCAGAATAGAAAAAGGCAACATGCAAAAGGCATCTCATGATTCATGGAGCCATTTTTAGCAGTTGGAGGTTACATGCAAAGTTCGTTTAGGAACTTTCCTCCAATTTTTGCTTTTTTTCTAGATTTGTGGCATGCGTGTCATGAGCTCAAAACTTATTTATTTGATGCACCAGAGCTCATTCTTTCACATCGATCTTGGAGCTCTAACATCCCACATCACATCCAGGACGCTTTAACACATTCAGCTCAGCTATTCATGGGTAAGTGGCCTCAACTTGTGTTTTTCAACATTTCTGTTGCTTTTTATGCTTTTTCTTGTGTGAGTGTTGTTTGCTTGATTTCTTTGAATGCTTGCTACCTTTTACATGTATACTAGCTTTTCCTAGCATTGTTTCAATTTTCGTTGCTATCTCATTGTTGTCACATGCATGAAACTGTTTTTCATGAATGGTTGCTAATCCGGTAACTCGCTTCACTCACATGCATGTTGATCTGTTTACTGAATCTTTCATTCATGTTCACATGCAATGTCAATCACTTCTACTTTCACTTAGTGTCACCATGAATTCACTTTAATATTTCTTTCAGTTTCTTGTTGGCGAGTTTGATCAACCTTGGCTCAGACTTTGCCTTCACGGAGACCACACTCTGCAATCTGGGGAAGGAAGGCTCTATCTTCCTCTCCAAAAATGTACATTTCTTCCTAGACACTATCCTTCGAGACTGTTTTGCGCATTCATGAGGGACAATGAGTGTTGGCCTAGAAAATTGCGTATGCAATCCCTGAGCATGTAGTCACTCTCAACTAGAATTTCACATTGTGCAATCCCAACAGCCAGTTTGGATTGTGCATTGCACAGATCTAGTAGCCAGTATTTCCTCCCAGATAGTCCAGACTACCTTTTGTGCAGTTCTGGCAGCTAGTCACGCAGCCTCCCAGAAGAAATTATGCAATCTTTCCTATCAGTGCCCCAGGTATGTGTTATGTCATTCCCCGAATTTTATTTGGTTTTCACTGACATATTTCTTGCCATGTATGTTGATTTGTCTTCAGATCTTTCAGGTGTTCATCCACCTCTTAGCAACACAGGATCAATGGCCTCCAAGAGAGTAGGATCACAAGACACTGATGGAAATGTAGCTGGAGCAACATTTGAGTTATTGTCCTCTAGTCTACCAATCTATGGAGATATCAAACTGTTTATAGACAAGGAAATCAAACTGAAGTGGCAAGAGGTTAATGAATCATTCACAGGAACTTTTGAGGAAGACTTCGAAGACCATCAGGTGTATGTGAACATTCACAAGGCTGGCTTGTACCGGATTGCATGCAGATACCCCACATTCCCATGAGTGGACATGATACATTATATTTTCTCTCGCACTGATCCTGAGACAATGACCTTGAGTAGTGTTAGTGGGACAAAGATTGCAACATTATAGGCATGAGACTATGATGAGATGTATCAGATGTCTGAGCCTGTGACTATCATGAAGACTCCCTTCAACTTACCCAACAATAGTGCTAACTCCAGAGACATTCTGAATAACTGGGTAAAGGAGCTGGCTCATTTCAGGTTGACACCCAACCAGATCTACAAGAAAAATATACTGCATAAGTCGTATCAATACTTGGTCATCTTTTCATGTCGACTAGATGGCCAAGAAAGCAAAGAAACCTTCCCACAGAGTTGGGTGATCACGCTGGACCAACTGGCCAGAGAAGTAAAACCATGTAATTGGTTTGGCATGCTGGCTTATCAACTGAAGGAAAAAGTAACGAAGGTTCGACAATCATCTGGAGGTATGCATACAGAGATTTACATGTCTGCCTACATCTTATATACAATCTGTGCTTGACAGGAGTTCCTGGGCTTGGAGTGGGCATGGTCACTAACAGAGACTACTAAGAACACATATTTCAAGTTTTTGTCTGAATGCAACCTCAAAGGATTAATCACATGGTTGTCTGATCATTTTGTCACCCCAATTTACAAGATGATATTAAAACATGATCCACAATGCATGTCAAAGGAAGCAATGGAGACACTATTATACATTGCTGATTGGTATGCCTCACCATCTGACACCTTCATCTGAATGTTCAATGCGGAGAAGCCTCTGCATGTTCTACCAAAGTTTTCCTTGGACATACTTGTCATGTGGGAAGTAGCTTATCACATCTCAGCAAGATTGACAACTAGACTTCACTAAGAGAAGAAGGCACCTTGGCCCGCTCTTCCATTGCAGATTGGGTTATATGAGATCTGGAGTATTAAGAAAGCGGATGTTGAAGTAGAACATATGAAGAAGTACACATTCAACCTCCAAAGTTACAATCCATATGAGTTGCATTGTATTTTGAAGGATCAACGCACAAGAGTTTAGTTCAACTAGATCCACGAGGCATTTCCTTCAACCGAGGAGGACCCATGGAGATATTGCGACAGTTTCTCTAGACCCAATGAATAGGTCAGCTTCGCAGTGGAGTGGTTAGCAAAGAAACATGAATCAGCATCATGGATAACACCACCACCAGCAAAAACAGTAGGAGCAGAGTCAAGCATACGAGTGCACGACAAGGGAAAGAGGAATATTTTCAATCGCATGGAGGAGGAGAAAAGCTACAAGTTCCAACTAGATCCATTAATAGAGAAAGAAGTTATGGCTATAGAGACAAAGAGGCACCATCATGACATGTGAATTGCGCAAAGGTAGAGGGAAAAGAGAAGAATGGAAGAAGAAGAGAAGGAGTTGCATGAGATGAGGGAGAAACTCCGAAAGGAACAAGAGTTGCACAAACAAGAGAGGGAAGTGCAACAAAAACATATATAGTAGGGGGTGCAACATGTGCAAATAGATGAAACAACACCTATATAGGCAATGGACTTATCAAACCAGCCGGCATCAGGTAGATGGGTTGAACCATCGTAGGAGCAAGACTTCGCTCATGAAATAGAACAAGCACTCCAATAGTTGGATGTAGACATGGAACAGCAAGAGTTGGAACAAGACACTCACCTCATGCCTCATCACCAAGAGGTCAACTTACCCGCTTCACCACATCCAGATGACGAGAAAGTCTCAAGTGACCAAGGAGGCACTAAGATCCTTGGTGGTCAGCCAGAAGGAGAGATGCACAAAATCTCATTCGATGAATCTCAACATAGAGTTGTGCAGTCTGGCAGAGCGTCAACTCCATAGGATGATACATCTCCTATGCAAGTTGAGGAATGAGTGATCGTGACTGATGTGCACAAATACCCAATAGCCTTGGTCGATGTAACCAGAGTGTATGTTGAAGCCAATAGCTCAAGTGTTCTCTTTTTGATAGTTGAGAATGAGCGAATGGAGAAGGAGCTATAGACAACCAAGCAAGGAGGACACTTGGTGACAACGTGTGCTCGGGTTGAACTGAAGAAGGTAATACTAGACATAGTTATGTGAGCGTTGTACTCCAAGTTTGGTATTGTGCATAAGGCAATCGTCCATCTCAATGAATGTAAGTAGCGGTGTTCTAGAAGAGCACATATCTTGATGAACTTGCATGATGTTGTTGATGACATGCAAACATGGATGATCGTCGATGAAATACAAGGAAGCCCCGCTTCACTCACCTATGATGATGAGAGCCAATGCGGTCGAGATTAAGGCACGTATCTGGAGTCATATCTGGAACTATGAAGAGCTACCATATCTCATCACTAGCATACAAGCTTCCCATGCATGAGTATTCAAGAACATAGATGTTGTGGTGTGAGCACATGCGATCCCATCTATTGGGACTCTCACCCAGGCGAAGACAAAGAAATAGGTCTGACTAGAGCTTGACTTTACTTTGACGAGTTGATGTGCATTTCCACCAGCCTAAAATTTCCCATCAGTGCAGACATCATGCACAAGTATGTTGTTGGTCCGACCACATTGAAGACAATGATGTGAATGGTTTTAGACAGAGGAGCCCGAGAAGTGTACCCAAATGCTATGGAGGCAAGAGTCAAGTTTCATATAGATGTCACCGCAGAGCACACAGACACCATCAAGGACTACCAATCTTGGCATTATTATGTTACTGTCGATCAACATGAGGATGTTGAGGAGTTAGATTTCCATGGTTGTCTAAGTCAGAGTGATGTCTAACTTAGCTTGCTCAAGCCATTTTGTTTCACATGGGTACATGTGCATTGTAATATAAAGTCACGTCAAGTGTAATTCAAGTTGTGTTAGTTGGATGTAATAGTAATAGAGTAGGTGAAGAGTCATGAGGGTAGTTGAACTATCACAAAGGGAAATGTCAAGGGTCACCCCACCCTTTGCTATAAATAGTGCCTCATAACTCATTGTAAAGGCTTTTGGTCAGCCAAGCTTCCGATAAGACTATCTTGGAGAGACCTTGGATAGTATTGTAACAAACCTTGGCTTATTCACTACGCAGAGCTAGTACATCTCTTTGGAGGAGCACGTGGATGTGGCTATAATATTCCACTATTGGAACTAGTGGTTGGACATGGATGTATTGTATGACCAGAGCTTACACTTCTTTATATAATAAGATCTAGCACTTTTCATGCATATGTTGTGTTGTGTTTTATGCTATTTGGTTTACTCTAAATGATATATGTTTTGGTTTGCTTACGCATTCATGTATGGAATATTATGTATAAGTAAGTATGAATCTTTCTAAAATGTGTTGTTGCTTTAACCATCACTTTGGATTTCTCGCTAACTTGCCTTACATGTTGTGATGTATCTTTTCTTGTGTGTTCCCTTCCAAGATGAGTATTATTACAGGTTGCCAAGGGGCGCACTAATTTCAAGCCCTTGTGTGTTAGAACCTGTCATGCACCTTCCTTGACTCACTGCAGTTGTCACAGCCTTGCTACCAACAGAGTTATCTTACTTTCCTCTATGTGAAATCACACTCAAGGCATTACCATATGACCCACTACTGGGACTCCTGCACCAAACGGTCTAAGGTATAATTGGGACTTCTTACTAGGGAGATCCCCTGGCATGTTGGCGGGTCTAGCACCGCCAATAGTGTAATACTAGGGCTCACCATTTTTTGGCGTCATTTTCGGGGAGGTGTCTAGGTAAATGTTATTTTTTTTTTTCATTCAGTTAATAAAAAATCATAAAAAATAAAAAAAAATATATTTCATGCCTCATAGGAGTAGTGATACTTTAGGAAAATTATTGCCAAATACCCCCACACCATCAAATAGTTAACCTTCACTCTTCTTCGGTGACTGTAAACTTCCCTCTCTGACTATAGGGGAGTTAGAATACCCCTTAGGTGAACATCTAAGATATTTAAAGAAACTATTGTAGAAGAAGAAGAAAACATTCCGCATACCCACACCATGGTTGAAAACAGGAATGAGGAGGTTTTCCCTATCATAGGAAATAATGGAGAGGCTAGAATGAAGAATATAAGCCCTAATTCCCTTCCTCACTTCCATGGATTAACCTTTGAGGAACCTGATACTTTTATGTTTGTTTTTTTTGTTGTCTATAGGATTTATGACTATACCTATGATGACAAAAAGCTAAAGTTATTCCCATCTACCCTTAAGGATGCAACCTTGCCTTGGTTTATGGGTCTACCTGGGGATAACATTACTACCTGAGATCAGATGTCATAAGCCCTTAACAACAATTACATGGATTATTGTAGGTCCAAATAAACCAAAGAGAAAATATTTAGAATGACCCTTTGACCTGATGAATCCCTATAAGACTATGAGGAAATATTCCAACTCAGTTATAGGAGTGCTAGATGCACCCTTGATCCTGAATCACTCAAGTTAGTCCTCCGAGGAATTATAGAGGACATCTTGGAAACCATCAACATGTTGTTTGGGGGAGATATCTATCAGTTGCCCTATGATGACATCAAAACAGTGCTCAAAAATGATTATAGGGATGTTAGGAATAAGGGTAGGGCTAGTCAAGCTTTCGTCAATTCCTCTCCCTCCACATTGTCCATCAAGAATGAAATTGGAAACATGTTGGATGACTCTAAAAGTGAAATTATGCATACCATTTCTTTGCAAATGGATACCATGTAGATCAAGAGGAGACAAGAGGAAGAAGAAAGGGCCTTAACTATATTTTTCCCAAATGCACTAGAAGGCACCCCATAAATGAATGTCCATTAAATGTTATATAGGTCTTCTCAGCCTGTGAGGAAAACCATGCCACAGATAAGTGTCCTTCTTTTCCTGTATTGAAATTTGTATACCAAGGGAAAAAGGTGGGGTTTAGCAACTTTTTTTCATCAATCAAAGGAGGCCTCAAGGACCTTGGCCATACTAGCATGGCATGCAAGGTGCATCCTATTCTTATTACCATCCCAACCAAAATGTACTCTTGTCACCTTGGTACTCTTCCACTAATCCATCATGGTCCACACCTCCTTCTTTGCCTTATGAACCTCAATATCCTCCCCAACCTGTCAATAAATGATTTTAGCCATATCCTTCTCCACATCCTGGGTGGAATAACCCCTCACAAGGGTGGAGGCCTCAACTCAACCAAATTCCTAATTTATTGCATCCACCTCCATCTCAACCACATCTCACTCAACCTAATCCACCCAAGAAACCTCAAATGCCTGCTCAACCCAATCCGAACCTGAATAAAAAGCAGGTACAACAGGTCTATAGTGGAGAGACATCTTACCCTGCCTATGCTGTGGAGATTCAAGAAATCAACCTCAGGTCTAGAAGAGGACTCCTAGATAACCAACCTCCATCTACACCTTAGGAGATTGAAGAGGAAAAGGAAGATACTAACCCTCAAGTAAATCCACCTCCTTTTCCTGAGAGATTGATCCATTCTAACCAGAACACCCCATAAGATATTGAACTTTTGGGAGAATTGAAGAATATGTGTGTTAAAATTCCCCTCCTCCAAGCTATCAAGGATGTTCCCATCTACAATAATCTTATCAAAGAGAAATGTTTCAAACATCCTTGGAGGAGAAAGAAATACACCCCCACCATCAATGTTATTGGTTAATTATTTGATTTGATGTTGGGAGAGTGATTTTCCCAAAATATCTAGACCCTATAAGTCTTGTGGTAGATGTACACATTGATGGCATCATTGTCCCTCACACCTTGATTGATCTTGGGGCTTCCATGAATTTTATGAATAAAGAAAATATGCTAAAGCTAAACCTCCAAGGATCCTTGAGAAAGACCACTACAGTGCTGCAACATGCAGATATGTCTATAGTGGCTCCTAAGGGAGTTGTTGAGGATGTAATGGTCTCTATTGACTCCTGGGAGTATCTTACTAAATGTTTTGGTTCTCTAGCCAAAAACCAAATTCATTACTTATCCTATCATCCTTGGAAGACCATGGCTAGCCATTGTTGATGCTTACATAAGCTGCAAAGTCGGGAACATGACCATTAAGAATGGGAATTTTTCCAAACAGTTGGTATTGTACCCTCCTCAATCATCCATCGAGGATGACTTACCTCTATGGTTAGAAGAGGAGGAGGAAGATGAATTGTATCATACAATATCCCATCCAATCTGTACCCTAGGTGTTGTTATAGGAGGGGGGCCACCTAATGAATATGACTTCATTGACCAAATCCTTCATAACCAACCCCCCAATACCTTGCCTCTTGATGAGCTTGTGAAGGAATCTGAGGGTAATCATTGGACTGAGTTATGCCTACTTTACCCAACTTCTACACATGTCAAACTTGTATAATTTGGTCCATCTAGAACTTTGAAGATTAATCCCTCTCTCTCAACTATCCAAGAAGAGAAGTTGTGCAAAATTTTGAGAGAGAACTTATATGCTTTTTCTTGCAGCTATAAGGAAATGCAAGGGGTGCATCCTTTAGTTTGTACTCATCACATCTATGTTAAGGAGGGACAGAAACCTATGCACCGACCCTAGAGGAGAATGAACCCAGCCGCTAAGGACATAGTAAAGGAAGAGTTACAAAATTTGTTGGATTCAGGGTTCATACACCCCATCGCAAATAGTGAGTGGGTGTCCCGCCTTGTTTTGGTCCCAAAGAAGAATGGGAACTGGAGGATCTGTGTAGATTATAGAGAGTTAAACAAATCCACCAAGAAACATTGTTTTCCTTTACCTTTCACTGGTCAGGTTTTATATGGTCTTGTAGGGAAGTTCTTATCTTTCCTATATGGATTCAATGGTTACGATTAGATCAAGATCAACCCTGAGGACCAAGTGTTGGCTTGTATGGGCCTGATCCAAGTTCAGAAGTGATCTAGCCAAGAAAATCCTCGTACTACTGGCCCTTTCGGCAATAGTACAAGGAGCATGGACTGAGGTCTTACCCAAAGTAGTATGGGAGGGTTCTAGAACAAGGTTTCCACACCCTAGAGATGTCTGGTGAGATTTTGGAGGTCCGAAGTTTTTCCCTACGTGCACGTCACTACACGCACTTGCTATTTCGTTGCAACCTGCGATGCTGCTTCCGCGTAGCCCTACTCAGGGGACAACTCGTATAATACCCAATTTCCTTGTTATTCAATATGTTATTATCCAATTACTTAACTTATTTATGTAAGACTAATGATTATTACAGCATATTCAGCAATCATATCAGTGCACGCGATAAATAAAATAGTATAAATGTAAAGAAGGAAATGCACAAATAGATACACAGAAATAGGAATCAACTTCTTTTTATTATTCTTTGATCAAGATTACAGACACGACACTTCCCTGCGCACTCAGTTGCAGGGGTCCGTGCACTCAACTACGGACTCTACTAGGCCTCTGTGCACTTAGTTGCAAAGCCTCTTCCTACTACTACGCCCCAATACACTTAGACTCTTACTCTATGCTTGAACCATTCATATTCTTTCTTATTCTTCACCCTTTTTACAACTTAGATCCTCGCTCTATTTATATAATCCCATGGTTCGTGGACCATGGGTAGGCCGATGTGACTTTACATCACATTACAATACTTTAGGGAGGACAACCCTTTGACTTAACCTATACTTCGCGCTCCGCGCCCGCAATTTGCAGAGTCATACAAAACCTTTGACTAAAACTTTGGCTATGAGCTCCAAAACATGTTGTGTGGGGATTACATGCCCAACAGGCCCCCAACACAATCATCATGACTCCTCTCGAGTCACTCTATTGGTGTGGCAATCTTGGCGGGGAGTCTCTCGAATCTGGTCCTGACGGCTTCAATGTCGGTAGCACACTGAGCTGCTGCCTATTATACCTGCTACATTCTTGCTTTTGAATCATCCACATCTGAATCATGTCCATACCTTGGTATCGACATCTAGTGCATGTGTTTATAGTCCCATGCTCTTGTCCGACTCCTCAGGTTGCGAAGATTGTGCTTTGGCCTGTTAGTCAGAGAGTCGACCCACTTGTGTAGGGTTTCAATTGACTTCCATTTACCTTGCCTGGGAAGGGTTCTCCATTTATTTTGACTAGCTAGATCGCGTCTCTATCTGTGACCTCTTTAACTACATATGGTTGCAGCCAGTGCTTCTGAATTTGCCTAGAAATTTTTCAAACTTGCTATCATATAGCAGCACTAAGTCGTTTACCTTAGAGGTGCACAACTTGATATGACAGTCATGCCAAGCCTTTTCTCGCTGCTTTTGTACCTGCTGATGAAAGCCAGCTAGAAACCATTCTTCCTTGAGTTATTTTAATTGTGCAAGCCTTTCTTCCAGAGCTTCGCGGTTCGTCATGCCTGCAAGTGCTACTATTCGCAGACTAGGTACGATGTATTCCATCGGCATGACAACCTCTGTGCCAAAGACTAACCAGAAAGGTGTTTGTCCCGTCGATTTTTTGTACGTTGTCCTGTATGCCCATAATACAGCAAGTACGCATAGGTCTCAGTCGTTTCGTTGAGCATTACATACTTTGGTCAACGTAGTCTCCAGTATTTGTTGAATGCCTCTACTGTCCCATTGCCCTGTGGGTGGTACGGTGTACTTTTCTGATGATACAATTGGAACTCTTCTATGATCATGCTGATGGTTTCATTCAGGAAATGTGTTCTACGATCACTCATTAATATTTTCAAATAGCCAAATCATGTCAACACATTTTCGAACAAAAATTTCGCAGCCATAGCAGCTGTGCAGTACTTGACTGGTTGTGCTTCTACCCATCGTGTCAAGTACTCCATTGCAGCGATGATGTAACACACACCTATCTTTCCTTGAGGTTTGATCGGGCCCACAAAGTCAATTGCCCATTTTTCAAACGGCTACAGTGTCATTTGGGGATTTAGTGGCATCTCGTCCCTTCGTGATGATTTTCTAGTCCTTTGACATATATCGCAGGCCTTATAATGCACCTTCGATTCCTGGTGAAGGGTCAGCCACCATAAGCTTGTGCGAAGAATCTTCTATGTGGTCGAATGTTCTGCATAGTGTCCCCCTGTAGCGCCCCCATGTGCTTCTGCGATGATCTGACCTCGTTAAAATTCAGGGATATATCGTTGCAATATCTCATCATTGCCCATCTTGTAGAGGTGCCTCGCAATGATAGAAAAGTCCACCATGTCACCACCAATTCCTTATTCTGTTGGATTAAGTATTCCTTCGGTGCTCGCTACATGATGCCTAACTAATCCAAAGATATTCCAATCATCCAAATAGACCTCCAAAAACTTGTGGATGTATTCTTTGAATGTGGCTACCACGATGCACGGAAATATAGCTAGCACATTCTTCAGTCCAAACAGCATAACGTGTTGGCATTTTGACATAGGATTGGTTCTATGGCACAGGTGTTGTCCTTGATGGAAACTCACTCAAATAGCAGATCAAAAGTTCAGGCACTCAAAGAATGAAGAAAATAATATATCCGCAGGTTCCTGTTCAAAAAGATGTGGTCCTCGTCTGGTTCCGCAGGTGCGCTGTTGAAAAGATGTGGACATGTCCGCAGGTGTTCTGAACAAAAGATGTGAACCTAAAATGCATGGACTTTCATACAGAGAAAAACACGCACACGTGGGAAATCTTGTGGTTGGTCCATGATATTTAGTTCGATGTTTTTGATCCTATGGTTTTGGTCTGTGGTTTTGCATCTAAAGTATTGAACCCAGATTTTGGGTCCCTAGTATTGGATTCCTATGGTTTTGGACCATGGTTTGAGTAAGGGCTAGTCTATAAAAGGGAAAGGAGATCATTTGGCTAGACACAAGTGTGTTTAATATCTTAAGAAGAACAAGATCTGAAATACTATTGATCGGTTGGTGAGTCATAGATGGACCTGAATCAAGGAGAAACATGAGCATTACAAGACAGATCTATGGAAGGGTCGAGATCTCCTTAGCGCATGATTAGATCTGTAAATATGATAGTTTGGGGGTATAAGCGAAGACTGATAAATTGTCTATACCCGGAGGTGCGCAGGCCAGATATGGGTGTAGGTGCGGAGGTGCGCAGTCCAGACACGAGTGCAGGTGCGGAGGTCCGCAGGACTCGACTCGGCAGAAGTGTGGATATTTGCAGGTTTCTATTGGTGAAGTTGCGGACTTTTTCTTGAAATATATTTTAGTTGTTTTTGTCTATTGCTGCAGTGTTCTGGGTTTAGAACTGGTGTCTGGTACTGGTATTGTTTTCTAGTTACAACATTCTGAGAAGTTATTGGTTGATTCAGTAGTTGTTTGTGGAAAAGAGATTGGTTGATGCAAATATAATTGATGATTATTTGATGTTCATGGATCCAGTTTGAAAATTTATGAAACATGGTCACTGGAAGATAAGATAAGGTTGAAGCCTTCAGTAGGTCAGCACCTACGAACTAGTAGCTCAACTAGTACAAGAGCTAAGGGGGTTGTAGCTCCCTTCTAGGAGAGTCTAGAAAATGAGAGAGGGTTGTAGCTCTCTACAGGTTGCAGCCTGCGTACTAGTAAAGGACTGCACCAGTACAAAATCATTGTAAAAAGAAGTTTCCAATTGAAAGAAGATAGAGACATATTGTAGCAGGTGGTTTTCACCCACATTGGGTTTCCACCTTATATCTGGTGTTCCTTGGTGTGACTGTCTATTTTTTTTGTTCCTGTTCATTATTATATGGTTCTGACATACAGATTCATGGTCAACATCTGAAGAATAAATTAAATTATAAATCTAGAAGATATATATAGTTAGATCTGCAAATGTTTGTATAAATTGAAAATAATTTGATAATATTGATTCACCCCCCCCTCTCAGTATTATTTCCAACAATTGGTATCAAAGAAGGTCCTTCAGGAAAAGCTTGATTGCTTGAAGGAAGATCTATCATCATGAGCTACTATGAAAAGGAAGCATCTATCAGGCCACCGATTTTTGATGGGAGCAACTTCGTCTATTAGAAGGTAAGAATCACTGCCTATCTTCAATCTCTTGGTACAGAAGTTTGGGACATTGTGGAAATAGGGTACACATTTCCATCAGCAACTCCTACTGATGCAGCTGGTAAGAAGCAGTATGAAACAAATGCAAAAGCTGTCAATACTCTATTAGGAAGTCTATCTCAATTGGAATTTGTCAAGGTTATGCAACTAAAAAGTGCAAAATAAATATGGGACAAGATCGTTCTAAGCTATTAAGGAGATGAACAGGTAAAACGAGAAAAATTACAAACTCTTATAATTAAATATGAAAGTCTCTGAATGCATAATGATGAAAGTGTGGCTAGCTATTTCCTACATATAGATGAGATTGTAAATTGAATGAAAAACTTGGGTGAAGAAATAAAAGAAGTTATTGTGGTTGAAAAGGTTCTAATATATTTGTCTCCCAAGTTTGACTCAAAAGTTTCTGCCATAGAAGAAAAGTAGAATCTACAGAACCTTACCATGTCACAGCTACACGGAATTCTAACTGCTTACGAAATGAGAAAAGGAGGACCATCAGACAGGGGAGAAGCTGCATTCAAGGCTTTAGGAAAAGGAGATTACTATGAGTCGGGACATATGTCAGAAGAAGAGGAAGAATCAAATTTTGTCAAGAAACTTCAATGGGGAACTGGAAGATTCAGAGGTAAGCTACCTTTCAAATGCTTTTCTTGTGGAAGATTTGGTCATTATGCTGCAAAATGTCCTCATAAAGATAAACTTGACAAAGGTAAGGAACCTGTTAGATGGAATAGAAAACAGAATGTAAATAAGAAGAGCTATTACACGCATGAAGATAGTGATGGATTGTCAAATAGTGATGATGATGAACAGGGTAATGATAATAGACTTTTGATGGATTTTGAAGATGATGATTTCTTGGATGCTATAAATGAAGATGGTCTTTATGAAGAAATATCTAAACTGAAGATGTGTTTAGAGGAAGAGAATATGATTATAGATACTCTAACATTCCAAGTTGATCAAAAAGATAAACACAATGAAGAGTTAGAATGTGAAATTGTGGGACTTAGAAAAGAAATTGAGAAAACAAAATCCCTTAATCTCAGATTTGCTAAAGGATCTGAAACTTTAGATGAGATTATCAAAGTGCAGCATTCTCCTCTAATCAAGACAGTTCTCGGGTATTCTGAAGAAGCATCTCAAGCTCAAAAGCAAGCGCAAAAGCCATCCACCTCCAAAAGTTATCTTGATGCAGCAAGGAGAAGTGAACAAGTTGACAATCGACAGCAAAAGCATAATGCAAATTACCAAGTAAATCGGGGGACATCTACTTCAAGGATGAACAGAAGCTTCAATTGACCACAGGTAAATGATTCTAGCCCAAGAATGGATGTCAATGGAAACTACATTCATATGGTTGGTAGATTTGATAATCGCAGGAATTTCTTCAATGGCCAATGTTTCTCTTGTCATAACTTTGGTCATAAAGTTGCTCAATGTGTTTCCTATAAGACCATCATGACTAGGGAAGCTTAAAAACAAAGGAGTATGATAGGAATCATGAAAAGAACCTACAATAACTTCTCTACTCTTGAAAATGAAATAGAATGTTATGTTTGTAACAATTTCGGTCATGAAGACTCTGAATGCAGAAGTAGGTTTTGGCAAAAAACTCAGAAGGAGCTAGCTTCACTGAGTTCCAAAACATGGAAAAAGAAAGAACTGCAACCAGAAAGATGTGGGATAGCCTGACATGAGGAAGGACAGGAAAATCAATGGTACATTGACAGTGGATGCTCAAAACATATGACAGGTGATAAAGAAAAACTTCAGTCATATACTATCTTAGAAAGGGAAAAGAAGGTCTCATTTGGAAATCACACCCCTGCATTCATAAAAGGTAAAGGTTCTGCTTAGTTGAAAAAGAAAGTCAAAGCTGGAAATGTTATGTATGTTGATGGCTTAAAGCATAATCTATTGAGTGTTAGTTAAATGTGTGATCAAGGAACTGAGGTAATATTTAGATGAAATGGATGTATTGTTCGTGAGCTTGACAGAGGAAAAACAGTGATCAAAGGCACAAGAACTCCAAATAATTTATACATATTCAAAGGAGGAGAACAACAATGCTATCTAAGCAAGAATGATGAACACTGGCTATGGCACAGAAGATTGGGGCATCTTAGCTTTTCCCAGATAAGGAAAGCATGCAAATATCAGGTAGTTCGTGATCTTCCTGACATCAGAATTCCAGACAATACAATATGCAAATCATGTCAATTTGGTAAGGAAACCAGAACTAATTTTCCTGAGAAGGAAGGATAAGCTAGCAGGCCACTTGAACTTGTTCACACCGATATATGTGGTCCAACTAGGAAGAGGTCACCTCGAGGAGAAGAGTACTTCATATTGTTCATTGATGACTTTTCAAGAATGTGTTGGATAGGACTCATGAAGTATAAAGATGAAGCCTTCGAAAATTTCAAGTCATTCAAAGCATTGGTTGAAAAAGAATCAGATCGTAAAATCAAATGTCTCGGATCTGATCAAGGAGGGGAATTTACCTCAGATGAATTCTTTGATTTTTGTGAAGAACATGGAATAAGAAGGGAATTCTCAGCTGCAAGGACTCCTCAGTGAAATGGAGTAGTGGAAAGAATGAACAGAACTGTTCAACAAATGGCTCGTGCTATGCTTGATGAGTCTGGAACTCCTGCAACCTTCTGGGGTGAAGCCGCATTTGCCACTGTTACTATCCTCAACAAGACAAACGTCCGGGTAAACAGCATTCAGACTCCTCATGAACTTTGGTATGGTAAGACTCCCATGGTAAAATACTTCAAAATTTTTGGAAGCAAATGCTACATTAAAAGGACTGACGAAAATCTTGGCAAGTTTGAACCCAGAGCAGATGAAGGCATTTTACTTGGCTACTCTCCCCACAACAAAGCTTACAAATGTTACAATAAAAGGCTTGGCAAAATTGTTGAAAACATTGATGTAGTGGTTGACAAAGAAGGAAGCACTCCTAGACAGGTAAAATATGAAGAATTCGAAGATGACGAAGACTATTCGTCAACATCAAATAAAATTCATGATGAAGAAGAAACCCATGAGGCACTAGAAGAACAGATAAGGATTGAAGAGAAGACTCCGTCGAGATAAGTTCAGAAGAATCATCTGGAATCTCAAATTTTGGGGTAGAAAGAGGCAGGTGTACAAACAAGAAGAACCATTTTAGAAGCTTCAAGCTATCTAGCATTGCTCTCGTCCACTGAACCGAAAAATGTAAGAGAGGCTTGCAAAGATGAATGTTGGGTCAAGGCCATGGACGAAGAACTTGAGCAGATTGAAAAGAATAACACTTGGGAGTTGGTTCCTAGACCAAAAGATAAGAATGTCATAGGGACAAAATGGATTTTCAAAAATAAGCTAAATGAAATGGAGATGTGGTTAGAAACAAGGCAAGACTTGTTTGTAAAGGGTATGCACAACAAGAAGACATAGACTTTGAAGAAACTTTTGCACCCATTGCCAGACTTGAGGCTATAAGGATGTTCCTTGCTCTCTCTAGCTTTCAGAAGTTCAAAGTATTTCAGATGGATGTAAAATCTACCTTTCTGAATGGGGACCTAGAAGAAGAAGTATATATTGAGCAACCATATGGATTCATCCTTGGAAATGATCCAAAACTTGTATGTAGACTTAAGAAGGCACTCTATGGTATTAAACAGGCTCCAAGGGCATGGTACTATCGTCTGGACAAATACCTCCATCAACAAGGTTTCTCAAAAGGCTCAACATATAGCAATCTATATATAAAAATTGATAATGATAAATTGCTAATACTTGTTGTATACGTTGATGATATCATTTTCGACAGCAATGAAGAAGCCATGAGTCAACACTTTGCTTTAGTGATGCAAAAAGAATTTGAAATGTCCTTGCTTGGTGAGCTGACATACTTCCTTGGTTTACAAATCCAAAAAAATAAAGATGGTATCTTCTTATCACAAACCAAGTACCTAAAGAAGATCTTGAAGAAATATGGCATGGAAGACTTGAAACCGGTATGTACCCCTATGGTAACAGGATGCAGCCTCAGCACTAATAATGAATCAGTAGTAGTACATCAACCAACCTATAGATCCATGATTGGTAGTCTACTCTATCTGACAGGAACTCGGCCAGACATCATGCATGCAGTGAGAATAGTTGGAAGATTTCAGGCTAATCCAAAGGAAGCAAACCGGTTAAGAGGATCTTCAAATATCTTCAAGGAACACAAAACTATGGCCTATGGTATCCTAGAAATTCAGATCTCACACTGCATGCATATACAGATGCAGATTGGGCAGGAAGCGTGGATGACAGAAAAAGCACTAGTGGTGGTGCATTCTTTATGGGGTCCAGATTAATATCTTGGTTCAGCAAGAAACAAAGTTCAATTGCTTTATCTACAGCTGAAGCAGAGTATGTGGCTATTGCATCTTGCTGCACACAACT
Organism: Pinus taeda; assembly: GCA_000404065.3. NCBI lineage: Eukaryota > Viridiplantae > Streptophyta > Pinopsida > Pinales > Pinaceae > Pinus > Pinus taeda. Next base: position 247,718 of record APFE030623066.1, read on the forward strand.
TCTTTGGATGATGCAAACTTTACAAGATTTTCAAATCACCTGTACTCCACCTATCTCCATCTTTTGTGATAATACAAGTGCAATCAGTATTTCAAAAAATCATGTCATGCATTCAAAGACTAAGTACATACCTATCAAGTATCATTTTCTAAGGGAACAAGTGCTTGAACAAAAGGTCAAATTGGAGTATGTTCCCTCCAAGGAACAAGTTGCTGATATACTCATCAAACCTCTGCCTAGGGAGACATTTGAATACCTCAGATAGAAGCTTGGGGGTAGTTGACGCATCATCTTGCTGTTGAATCTTTCAGAGATTCTTGTACACATGTTTCATATGGGGTATATGTGTACATACACTAGTTTATGTAGGTACAGTTGACTTGAAGAAAAACAAGGATGAGAAGAGTCTGATATGGGTTTGTCAGAGACCATTTGGCACAGGTTTAGGGGGAGCATATATTCTTCTAACAATGCATTGTTGGCATTATCTTGGATCAATTCCACAACCTGTTGTTGGTTTCAGGTGGAACAAGTGCAGAACGAGATCATGGTCGTTGGTCTAAATAATGTTGCTGATGATTATTAGTTGTTGATATCTATCATGGTCTTACTATAGATATTTTTATCTCTATGTCATGTATTTCTTTTCATATCAAGGTCATGTAATGGCCTATTTTGGTTTCCCCACTATGCCTGGGTTGGTTGATGTAATGTTCTTGTTTTAAATTGTATATCCCCATTTTGAATGGGAGGATGAGTCAATATTGGTATCTACCCACTTAGTTGGGAGATGTATGTATGAGTCCTTGGTGATAGGAAAAGTCATGTTGCAGATCATCTTCTTGATAGGGGGAGCTTAGACAGCACATCAAATCAAAGATTTTAGCATGTACTCAAGGGGAGCATAACCCTTTGCCCTTGATGTCAAAGGGGGAGGATAATTTTGAGTAACTTGGGGTTGCCATCAAGTCCAAAGGGGGAGATTGTTGAAATTTTGACACAGGATTGGTTCTATGGCACAGGTGTTTTCCTTGATGGCAACTCACTCAAATAGCAGATCACAAGTTCAGGCAATCAAAGAATGAAGAAAATAAGATATCCATAGTTTCCTGTTCAAAAAGATGTGGTCCTCGCCTAGTTCCGTAGGTGCGCTATTGAATAGATGTGGACATGTCCGCATGTGTTCCGAACAAAAGATGCGAACCTAAAATGCACGGATTTTTATACAGAGAAAAATGTGCGCACATGGGAAATATTGTGGTTGGTCCATGATATTTAGTCCAACGTTTTTGATCCTATGGTTTTGGTCCATGGTTTTGCATCTAAAGTATTGAACCCAGATTTTGGGTCCCTAGTATTGGATTCTTATGGTTTTGGACCCGTTAGAGTCGGTTTGGTCAGTCCTCCATCAGAGATCCAAACTCTTTATGCATTTCATTTTTAGATGCCCTACTCCATTCACTCAGCTACATTCCACTAGGGGCATGCCATAATTTGACAGAAAAGGTCATGCTAGTCACTTCCCCTCATGTCTGGCTCCTGCTGGCTCACGTCTTTTGTCAATGATCACCAAAGTCCATGACAGTCAAGGTCTGGTCCTTTAAAGGACAAAAGTCATTTTTCAATAGTTAGGTCTAGGGATTCATCAATTTGGTCTTTAAACATATTCAATAAATCCATGCAGGCCAGAGTGAGGTCCTTACACAGTTATGATTCAGAGAGTTTCATTGTCATGTGGATAGACTTCGACTCTTCTTCAAAACTTTGTTTTGAAGAAAAGTCAAACAGTGTCATTGGTGATAAATTTTCAAAAAAAGTCATCAGTTGATTTCTTCAGATGCAATCATGGTTTCCGTGGCCAAATGTCTTGTCGTGCAATCCCTGCAAAGAGTGCTGAAAATTTCACCATTTGAGCTAAAAATTCAAAGGGAAAGTGAAAATCAGTGTGCTTTAAAGTCAGTGAAAAAGTGTCAAAACACAACATTAGAAAAATGGGTTTTTGAAGAGGAAAAAATCAAACCCATGACTTCAAAGCCTTTATATACAAGTTTCCACCAAAATCAGAGGCATTGTACAAATCAAATGCATAGAGAAACATTGCAAGGTGTTTGAGAAGCAAAGCACGTGTTTGGAGCAAAATAGGGGGCAGTTTTTAGGGCGCAGTGCATATACACAGGGGCGCGGAGCACACAGAGGGCACGATGCACATAGAGCCACCCTTCAGTTCATTTTTTCAATGGGCGCAGTGCACACCCAGGGCATGGCGCACTGGGTTTTGCACGCGGCGCACACCCAGAAAGGGCCAAAAACCGTGCCAAATTTCCTCAAATTTCTTGTGAAGCCCATCAAATTGACATGTAGGCTCTATGAAATGACTTGTTCATCAAAGTTTATAAATGATATGGTGGTTTATGGCTATGTTTGAATGCAACAAAACTCATAAAATCAACCACAAGAAAACACCAAAGGCCATGGTTGCTAGGGTTGCATAATTGTGGTATTGAGGCCAAGGTTCCATTTTCACCCACCATTTTTCCCTCACCTACTATTTTTCCCTATCCTCCCTTTCTCATTTTTCCTATTATCCCTACCCTAAAGCACTATCAAACCCTATCCCCTATCCCTCCTCTTATTTGTCAACATAACGCCCCAAAACCCTATCTTGTCAAAACCACAAAACCCTACCCTATCAAATACCCAAACCCCCTACATATCCCTAACAAACTTCTCCCCATATCCCCTATTCCTATCACATTACTCCCCTCCTAATACTCCCTTTTGTTTCATTGTTCCCCTTGGTGACAAATATCACAAAAGCACACAGCTTCACACCATCATCAAAGGGAAGCCTACGTACAGTACATACAACAGTCATGGCATCACAACATTCATCAGAGTATGAGATGGAGACACAAAGTGAATCATCCTCGGAAGAACAGGCTCACAAGAGACATCACAAGAGTGGCAAACATGTTAGGGATGAGCCCACTGCCCTCAAGGAATTGTAGGCCTGCCCTCTTGCCATGTCATGCTTCCAGCACTTATCATGTTTTGAATTTTGTCAAAGGGTGGCTAATGTTAGAGTTCATCATGAGTTGGCCCATCTTTTTGTGCTTCACCTACATGGAGGTCAGTCTATCTTGGTCGGGGTCGCCTTCACATTGACACCCGAAACTATGTCAGTAGCAACAGGCATACCAAATGTTGGAGAATAGTGGCATAAGAAGAAGAAGGTTGATAGGCAACACTATGAGCCTTACATTAAGGCTATATTCTTGAGTCAGCTCACCAGAGTCTTCCCATTCAGATATTTGAAAGATGAGTATGCTCCACTCATGAAATTGATCATGAAGTACTTCAGCTGTGA
>APFE030623066.1:253242-267621 GCA_000404065.3 Pinus taeda
TATTTTCTGGTTACAACATTCTGAGAAGTTATTGGTTGATTGAGTAGTTGTTTGTGGAAAAGAGATTGGTTGATGCACATATACTTGATGATTATTTGATGTTCATGGATCTAGTTTGAAAATTTATGAAACGTGGTCCCTGGAAGATAAGAGAAGGTTGAAGCCTTCAGTAGGTCAGCACCTATGTACTATAAGCTTAGCTAGTACAAGAGCTAAGGGGGTTGTAGCTCCCTTCCAGGAGAGTCTGGAAAACGAGAGAGGGTTGTAGCTCTCTGCAGGTTGCAGCCTGCGTACTGGTAAAGGACTGCACCAGTATAGAATCATTGTAAAAATAAGTTTCCAATTGAAAGAAGATAGAGACATATTGCAGCAGGTGGTTTTCACCCACATTGGGTTTCCACCTTATATCTGGTGTTCTTTGGTGTGATTGTCTATTTTTTTTGTTCCTGTTCATTATTATATGGTTCTGACATACAGATTAATGGTCAACATATGAAGAATAAATTAAATTATAAATCTGGAAGATATATATAGTCAGATCTACAAATGTTTGTATAAATTGAAAAGAATTTGATAATACTAATTCACCCCCCCTCTCAGTATTATTTCCAACATAACGATGTATTGAAAGCAGCCCCATTCTATTGCGAAGGTCGTTTTGCTCCTATCTTCCACCATGATCTTGATTTGATGGTACCCTGAGAACCCATCTGTGAACGAGTATGCCTCCTGACTACCAATATTCTGCAGTACTTCATCTGTGAATGGTGTTGGGAATGGGTCGTGTACATAGGTGTCGTTCATTTTACTGAGGTCTACACATATTCTTATTTTACCCTTCTATTTTTTTCTCCTGTACTTCCATAGGACTCACCCAGTCAGATTCTTCCACTAGTTCAATAATTCTGGCTACGAGAATTTTGTCTAATTTGTCATAGACCTTTTCTTTATACTTTGGATTCAAGCGATAAGGTCGCCACTTAATTGGCTTCACGTCAGGTTTCAGGGTGATCTTCATCATCCCTAAATCACTAACAATCCCTTTTAAGTCTGTAATTTTGGTCGAGAACAAGTCTTGGTATTCGCGGAGTAACTCGGCAACCTTATTGATCGTGGCATTGTCCCAATAGTCCCCAAGCATTGTGTACTTTGGCTCTGCCTCTGTTCCAATTTGAACTACTTCGTCTTTAGCGACACAGTGATGTCAGGGTCTTCAAGTGATGGTCCACAAATCTCGCGACAACCTTTTGTTTATGAAATGTTAATGTTTCATGGGTCCTCATCATTCTCCTCGACATTTATGTTATAACACTCTAGTGTGTTGCTTACCTGTGTCGCCCATTCTGGCTGAAGTGCTCCCACTGGCTCTTGTGGTATTTTGAAGATAGTGGCTTTTACTGCTTCTAGCGCATCGTCAACAGTATCTGACCAACGATCATCAAACATGAACATTAACAAAAATCCCTCGCACAAGACATCCCATTAACCCGTACCATGGCGGAGCTCTGTCTCAGTATACCAATTCATGGTATGACATCCAGGGTATGATAAAATAAATGCACCCATTTAGGCTATGGCTCTTCCCTGTAGACCTTGGTCCATTTTGGGAGGTGTGTGCATGGATCATCTTGTCCTTCATATTTGCCTACTAGTCGTATTTTTGGTTTCCCAAATTGTAGGCGCATCATTCTTCTGCATTCGCGCTAGTCCTCAAAATTTCCATGATGCGTACCCCACCATCGTGTGGGTGTTCTGCGCAATGCCCACTTTAGCCCATCGAACTATTGCTGTTCTATTACTGTTCTTACAAATTTGCTCAGAAATTCATCCATCGCTATTAATCCATCATATGGGGGTGGCTCCCTTGCCTCTGTTTTCACGCAACGCAATGATCTAATCATCATGTTGCAATTCAGTGTTGTTACTTTGTGCAGCCGATTCTGCCATCTTTCTACTTCTTCGTCTGCATCTGAAGTGCATGAGCTTTCGCGCTCCCATGAAATCCTTCCATCTACAGTTGGATTCACCCAATCATTTTCTCACGTAGTTATCTTGTAAATACAATCGAGATCATCATCACTATCATCGTCGCGCACTCATTCAGTATATCGCGCTCCTTTTGATGGATCTAGTGGTACTACTACACGTAGTGAATTTTTGTCAAATATCATTTTGTACTTCTTCAGATTAATGACGTTGTTCATATCGATGGCCCAGTTTATTCCTAGTAGCATGGGATAGTGATTACTATCATCGACAATCTCTATCACTTGAAAATCTTCCTACGTGCTCGCACCTTCAATATCTACCGTTACCCCTTGCAATCTTCTCATGGGCAAAATTTTATGTTGGTTCATCATTCATAACTGAATAGGAGACCATAGTAGTGCGGGTCTTCCCATGCATTCCCATATTTTCTTTGTTAGTACATTCATGTCCGAACCCAAATCTAGGATTACCTGATCCATTTCATACTCACTGATTTGTGCAGTCAACCTCATTTCTCTTCCTGTGCACAATGCATGCTTTCCAAGTTTCCAGACCACGCGCGGTTCTCCTGATCCTACGCACCTAGTGATAAGTTATTGTAGTCCTTTGACTACCTTGCTATCACATAGCAGTTTAATCCATGTCTCCAGAAAGGTAGTGAGCATTGAAGGATCCATTCCTGGTTCTAGTCGATCCTTACTACCTGAAGTGGAGGCCTCCATGAACCTCTTCTTAGCTTCCATGAATGTCTCCTTCGCGCATTCTAAATCAAATTCTGGTTCCTTTGTAGGAGCTTTGTGAACCCACACACTTTCTTCTGTTGATTTCCTTTATCATTGCCCATGTTCGTACCACTCCTGAGCATCATGTTTATATTTGGGTCTTCTTCGCGCAACTCATACCTCATCATCTGCAAATTCTGAGTCGGAGGGGTTGGAGTACCCCCTTTTTGTGCATCCTCACTATCAGTGAAGGGAAGTCTTCTACCTTATGATCAAACTGAGTACAGTATCAACATGATGTTCTTGTTGGGTTTGTGCAATCACGGGCATAGTGCCCTGGGCATCCACAATTGTAACAAATTAGTTGTCTGCGACCCCTTCCTGGTCCCATTCTACCTCAACCTCGACCGCGTCCCTGAAATCCAGCATGCGCCATCCCTACATTTGGGTTGAGGGCTCATGTTTCATTCTGTACCCTGTAGGCAGGAGTCTCATCCATCATTAGTTCATAGCTTTGGCAGGTGTGTTCATCATGGCCTACTGACCTGCAAAAATTACAAAACAATTGCTAGGATGTCTGTGTATACTTCTGCAATAGATGACAATTATCTGTAGTTTGTTTTCCTCCTATCTGATAGATCACACACCATAGTGCAGATAGTGCACTCGGCCCTACCTGTGCCTCTGATTTTATTGGCATCAGACCTCCTCCTGCCAAGTAATTCGCTAACACTGGACAGTGGTCCTTGTCATGCCCTTGGCCTTTGCATTTTATGCACCATACTTCCTCACACACCTCCAGCCGAGGAGTCCTGTCCTATTTAAAACTTTGCATTTCCAGACACAGATTCTATAGCTACACATGGATTTGTTGGACTCCCAACCCAGTGTCTTGTATAGGGGTCTCATGTAATCTCATTGCCATCTCCAATGCTTCGACCTGGGTGGAAAGTTTTGCTGTGACAATGCCGTCCTTAAGTGTGGAGTAAGTGATGCTAGAAACCATGCGCAATGTTGTCCATCCATTAAAATCATATTGGATTCGTGAATCATACTCTTTAATCTTTGGTCCAAATCCCAGGGGGTCTCACCCAGGAGCATCACAATCTCCTTAAACCCGATGATCAATTGTGTTTCTGATTTTGGCCTGCTAAATTCCTTGTTCAGCACGACCTAGATCTCTATGATTCCTGTGTTTGTGTGGTCATTAGAATGCTTGATATACCATGTTAATGTGTGATCCTGCAGCACTCTTACTATCGTAGCCTTATTAATATTTTCATCCACGATGCCTTGTGCTTCCCATACTTCTCTTACCACGAACCAAAATTGGTCCAAATCTTCATTCCCCACTACTCTGAATACCGGTAGTTTGATTGCACTCGCCATACTAAACTGTGGTGGTGGCGGAGGTGGGGTGGGTGGAGATGGAGGTGAGGAGGGTGAGACGGGTGGCAGTGTGGGTGGAGGTGGTAAATGTGGAATACATTGCCCTATCAGGCTGACCGCACTTCTTGGAGAAACTTTCGCGAGCTCTTCCTTGGTTTCCCATGAGGGTGAAATTAAGAGATTGGTTTCCAATTCTTCACTACTTCTACTTCTGTAGATCTTCCCACTCTGCGTAGTCCCAAACATTAATTTATTTTCATAACCCGCTTCGCCCACAATAGCATCTTAATCCAAGTGTTCAAAGATTTAATATACTTACCTCACATTCCCTTGAGGAAATGTTGCTCCACATGACTGTAGCTGATGATCGAGTCTACTAAAAACTCAGTGATAAATCCTCCTATCATTCATTCAAGCCAATGGTCCACAAATTGCGCGATCTTATCTCCTGACGCTTCTAATCAATGCACTAATTCTAGAGTCCACATTGTTGGTTTGTTGAGCATACACCTTTCCTGGCTGTCTGCTAACTTCGTGATCCACACATACAACTCAAAAGGAAAAGATGCAAAAAAAATTTCATGGATTTCTGTATACAAGTGGTGCTCCAAACACTTTTCTTTAGATACTTGCGAATTTTTGTTTTCCTGCATCACGACCTCGTGAATCTTCTTGTCCAACCACTCTTCAATTTCTTTTTTTATTGGATTCTAGTGGCATGACATCAGACATCCCTTATGCAGATCCCGGTCTAAGAAACAGAACCATTTGTTGGCTTGTATGGGCCTCACCCAGATTCAGAGGTGATTTAGCAAAGAAAATGCTGGTACTACTGGCCCTTTCGGGAGCGCAGACTAAGGTCTCACCTGATGTAGCATGGGAGGGTGTTAGAACCAGGTTTTGCACACCCTGGGGATGTCTGATGAGCTTCTGGAGGTCCTCGGTTTGCCCCTATGTGCACGTTGCTACGCACACTTGCTATTTCTTCGCAACCTACGATGCTACTTCCACGCAACCCTCCTTAGGGCACAATCCATATAATACCCAAGTTCCTTTCTATTCAATCAGTTATTACCTTATTACTTAATTTATTTGTGTAAGACTAATGATTATCACAACATATTCAACAATCATATCAGTGCGCGTGATAAATAAAATAGTATAAATGTAAAGAAGGAAATGCACAAGTAGATACACAGAAATAGGAATCAACTTCTCTTTATTATTCTTTGATCAATATCACAAACTTGACACCACCCTGCGGACTTAGCTGCAGGGGTCTGTGCACTTAGCTGCAGAGCCTCTTCCTACTATTACGCCCCAATATACTTAGACTCTTACTCTATGCTCAAACCATTTGTAGTCTCTCTTATTCTTTAGCCCCTTTACAACTTAGAGCCTCGCTTTATATATACAATCCCATGGTTCGCAGACCATGGGTAGGTTGACATGACTTTACATTACATTACAATACTTTAGGGCAGACAACCCTATGACTTAACCTATACTTCGTGCTTCGTGCCTACAATTCACGGAGTCTTACAAAACCTTTGACCAAAACTTGGGATTTGAGCCCCAAAACATGTTGTGGGGGGATTCCATGCCCAACACCAAGACAAAACTTTATTCACTTGTCCATGGGGTACCTTTTCTTATAGGTTCCTACCTTTCAGATTATGTAATTCCCCTACCGCTTTTCAAAGGTAAGTTTTGAGAATCTTTGTTGAGCTAGTCCATGACTGCATAGAGATCTGCATAGATGATTTCACTCCCTATGAGTGTGACTTCCTAGAGGCTCCCTCTAACCTGGGGAAAGTCCTGGAGAAGTGAATTGAAATGGACCTCTCACTTAGTCCTGAGAATTGTGAATTCTTAATGAATGCAAGGACTTTCCTTGGACATTTAATATCTCATGGGGTAATACAAATGGACCCAAACAAAATTGCCATCATAAAAAGGGTCTCTACTCCTCAAAAGTATAAGGATGTTAGAAGTTTCTTGGACTTAGCTGGATATTATAGGAGGTTTATCAAGGAATTCAACAAAGCAGCGTCACCATTGTTTGGATTTCTGACCAAGGACTCAACATTCTACTGGATAGATAACTGCCAAGAGGCCCAAGAGTGAAAGATAAATTAACCACTGCACCCATACCTAGAGGCCCAAATTGAACTCTTCCTTTCCATATCCATGAGGATGCATTTGAAAAATATGTGGGGGAATATTTAGGCCAAATAGATGGTAAGTTACCATATGCCATTTACTTCATGAGTAAAAATTTCTCTAAGGCTGAATTATACACAGTATCTGAGAAAGAACTCCTATCTGTGATACACTCTTTGAAAAATTTCAGACACTAAATCACTAGATACCAAACTTTTGTGCATACTAACCAAGAAGCTATCAAATAATTGATGAACAAGCCTTATGTGAATGCTAGAATCATTATATGATTTTTATTGTTACATCAGTTTGATTTAACTATCATTAACAAGCCATGAAAAGAAAATGTAGTTACAAATTTCTTGTCTAGACTTGCTTTTCCTACAGGTGATGAAGGGATGGTTGATGATTAGCTTCTAGATGAGAACTTTTTTCTATCTCAGTTCTCTCTCCATGGTTTGTTGACATAACCAACTACCTAGTTGCTGCAAAATTTCGTCCAAATCTGTCATCGAGGGAGAAGAGCATAATTGTAAGGAAGAGTACCCCTTTCACTTGGATTGGGGGAAATATCTTCTAGCTAGGACCAGATCAAATATTGAGGAGATGTGTCAAGCAAGAGGAAGTATTTGAAATCCTCTCAACCTATCATGATGGGCCCTCTAGGGGTCATTTTTCTACCAAGAGAACGTCTTTCAAAGCTCTACAAGTTGGCTATTACTAGCCCACTCTCCACCAAGATGAAAGAAGGAATACCAACATATGTGATCAATGCGAGAGGATGGGGAAACCCACACCCAAGGATGAAATTACCCTACAACCTCAGGTGGATTTGGAGCCATTTGGAAATTTGGGCATGGATTGCATTGGGCCAATTGATCCACCATCAGGGTAGAAAAAGTACATCATTGTGTGCACTGATTATTTGACAAAGTCGGCTAAGACAAAGGATGTCAAGGTAAAAATAGAGGAGAAAGTGGTTGAGTTCTTAAGGGAGATACTTTTCTACAAATTTGGACACCCTAGAGAGATAGTCATTGATTAGGAAGCTCAATTCACATCACATATGAATGAGAATATGTTAAGGTAGCATCATATCAAGCACAAAAAATCTACTACCTATCATCCTCAGGTCAATGGACAAGTACAAATCACAAATATGGAATTAGAGGGCATCCTCATCAAGGTTGTGAGAAGCAGGAAGAGGTATTGGGTAGACGTATTAGTGGAGGCCACTTGGGCCTATAAAACAACTTGGAAATAAACTACTAGTCTTACCCCATATGGTTTGGTCTATGGAAAGAAAGCTCTTATCTCTATTGAGTTTGAGTATAATACTTTGAGAATGGAAACCCAATTGGATTTAGATGTCACCAATGAATAACAGGAAAGGATGCTCCAGTTAAATGGCTTGGATGAGTTGAAAATGCAGGCCCTTCTACACACTGAAGCTATCTAATTGTAGGGAAGGCCTGGCATGATAGGAATATCATGGACAATTTTTTTTAGGAAGGGAATTGGTCCTTACTATATGACTCTAGGTTCAAGGATTTCAAAGAAAACTTGATGACAAGATGGTTAGACCCATACCTGATAGAGAAATGGCATGAAAATGGGGTTGTTCAAATTAGGACCATTGATGAGGAAGGGATTTTCTTGCTTGTCAATGGCTATAGATTGAAGGTGTACAATAAGCCCATGTCTAAGGAAAATTCATGAGCATCATTAGCAGAGAGGTTAATGTGGTTGGAAGTTCGATAGCTCCCAAGTCATAGCATTCCTAGATATTTTTTTTGTAGAAAAAAAGAAAAAATAAATAAAACAACAAAAGGCCTTAATGAAAACCTTTATGAGGCATTTGAGGACAACTCTTGGGTTGAAAACTTCCCTAAGGTAGCCCAGGAGTAAGGAAAAAGGAAAAATTAAAGACCCCAAGGTGAAAACCTCTCTTGAGGTGCCCAGGGAAGGCATACAGGTTGAAAACCTCTCCCAAGACAGCTTGTGTGTCTCAGGAAAAAAAAAAGAACAAAGAGAAAAACAAAGGAGAATCTCAGGGCATGTGTCCATAAAATGTCAGTTAATTATTTTTGTAATTTTGCAGGTTTGAGGTCAATGGAAAATTCTAGAGCTACAGGGCCAACATCCTCAATATTCTCTTCACTTCTCCCTCCATTCAATCCATATCCTCCATCCAAACCCATGTCCTCACCACTCTCCATCATCCTAGTACCTCAAAAATCAAATTTCATCCCCTCTCTAGATTGCTGCAAGAAGACATTAATTGCTATAGGAAGATCTTGTAGCACTATATGATGACCCTGGAAAACTATGGGAAGAGGATCCAAACAAAAATACCACCAAGAATGACCTTGCCAAATGTAAATAGGGTTCTCCCACCTTGATCCACCATCCATCCATCATTCATACATCCCAGTTCACAAGAAAAGTTAATATCTTTCAAAACCAACCCTCCATTGTATCTCATCCTGAAAAAATCTTGAAAAACATAGATAACATCCTCTCCATTTTCACTAACCTAAACTACTCAATTAGAGACCTAGCATCATCCTCCAACTCTCTACACCCTTTCTCATCACTTCGTTGTCATTAAAAGACCTTGGAAGGAAAGAAAAGGGTTTCTATAGGAATATAACCTCATCCTATAGCAACCTGTGTAACCATTTCAAAAAAGTCATTATCCTAATTTTTTTCCTATCCCATCAAGTAGAGTGGGTGATACCAACTCATGAGGTACTTTGTAGTAACCATACCACTCCAAGAAAGACTCTCCACCAACACCAACAACATTTGGGACATCAACAAAGGACCTGCACACATAGAAACAACAACAATCAAATACCATGAGGAGCAGAGAAGATATACACAAGAGCAGAAAAACATAACAAGACAAGCCCCTTGGTGACAGTATAAAGGTCCAACACTCCAACATGCACACCCCTGCATAATTCAATTATGAGTTAGGCATAGGTATGGAAACCACTCATCTCCTCCCTATGTGTAAATAATTAAAAATGTATGAATGTCGAGAAGAGGTATTTTTATAAGCTGGAGGTGGCTAGTTAACTTGGCCAGCCTCGGTCACTAAACAAAAAGTGATTATTAGCCCTCATGCAACATGGAGGTGTCACACCAATGAATATTATATCACATAGAGTGGGTGGTGATTATGAGTGACGAGGGAATGATTACTCCAGATGGGGACATCGGTACAAAAGAGGAAACCTCGTGCCTCAGCCAAGTCCTCACAGTGCTCCAAGCCTTAGCCAAAATTGGAATATAATGTACTTAGGCTCCAATTATCTTGCATCTACACTCATTTCAAAAATAGTTAAGGTGAGGATGATTTTAGGGAGCCATCAAGGAGAGTCAAACCCTGCTCTGCCATTTCTACAATAGGAAGCCACAAGAAGCCTACAAATGTTATAGGAAGCCTGATAAATTACTACAGAAAGCCTCAAAGGGAGAAAAAACGTTTCCAAGTGTTGATTTGGTCTCTAATTATCCTTATCTTAGGAGATATGGTAAAAAGTAAGTGCACCCTCTAATTCACCTATCCATAACTTGTATGTCGGTGCATCTTCAATTCTAGAGGAAAGATCAATGATTTTGTGAATTGGAAGAACTTGTCTGGCTGTAGAATAGAGGGATTATAACAAATTGGCATGAACTAGGAATTTCAACCCTCTAATTCCACTGAATTACACATCAAAGATATTGTAGGAAGTACCCATCCTTCACCTAGTTAAAAAAAAAACCAAAGAGATGGGAGGGAGATTTAATAGAAGGGAGCCTATAGACACTAAAAGAATTCATCTTCACCCTCATGTATTAGACATTTTTCAAAAAAAATAGTAGCTAGGATTCTTTGAGCTGCTGAAGGGATATGATGATGACATTACATATGAATTTTCCATGGCCCTAAACTCCCAGACAAGAGCCAGAGCCACTATTGTGGTGAGGGGATTAGCTATTTCAATCAGTCTTGATCTAATTAGCAGGGTGACAACCCTTCTCCTAGGAGTCCAATGGAGAAGAGAAGGAAAAACCTCAAGTTCCATTGCCAAAAATAAATTCTTCATTGCTAATGAAAAACCTATTGAAGATAAGAATGGAGTTAGGAGGGAAAGCCTACCCTATCCCTGGGATGAGGTCACCTACCATATCCTATAATATATCTAATATGAAGGAAGGCTGAGTGTAGTCTATGGCTACCATTTTACATTACTCCATGAACTAAGGTTTCAAGAACAATTTCCCCTAGCCCAAAGACTCAGTGTACCATATATCCTCCTACAGTCCACCAGGGACATGAGCCAAAAGGTGAGAGAGGGGAAGAAACAACACCTAGGCCACCATGGCTCATCAAAATGATAGTGGTAGATGCTTTGAATAAACTAAGGATCACAGTCCTTTGGTCCAAATTGATGGATATGGATAGAGATACCTTCATTGACACTCAAACCCTCACACCAGGTGAGACCCCAGCCTCTAGTGTTGGAGGAAGAGAGGGGAAAGAAGAATAAGAAGAGGCAGAGGAAGAAGATGAAAGATCAGAAGAGGCATAGGTAGATGAGGAAAGAGAGACAGTGTTAGGTCACTATAATACTAGTGATTACCCCATTACTATTGTAGTTGTATCCATTATTAATATTTTTGTGCCCCTATTGCCCCCATATTTTTATTATTGTGCCCCATAGAATCCCTTTATTGTTATTTTTGTGGCTTTATATTATTATTGTTAGGTCGACTGGGTTATATTGTGACTCCTTAGACTCCTATATATAGAAAGGAGGTTTTGTTATTTGAATCATTCAAGAATTGTTCATTTGTGTACTGTAAAGGAGGTCGCCCCCACGAAGAGGCCGAATTCTAAGGCGTTGATCTCTCTTTTCTATCTTTTTGTGAGCTGGTTTCATAACAATTGGTATCAAAGCTTTGAATTCTAGGGTTTCGCTGCTCCAAATAGGTCATTGTGGAATTTTCACTATAAATTTTTTTCTTCGAAGTGTCAGAAGTGAAAAAAAAACCCCATTTGAGATGAAATCATGTTCAGCCTTGGGTCCGAATTTCAGAGCTTTTCACGCTATATTTGCGGAGATGTGATTTGAGGAAGTTGGTCTTTTTGTAGACTCCTGAATTACATTCCAAATAGGTAACTTGGGGAAAATCATCATAACTTTCTCTCTGAGCATCGGATTGAAATTTTGTAAGAAGTTATAGAAAGAGGACAGACTGTAGTTTCTTGTATATATTTATCATTGCCAAAGGTTGAAATAGTGACACGTGGAACTTCATACAAGTTTTCTCTTCTGGAAAGGTCTATAATCCGGTCATCTTGGGAGATTGTGCATAACTCTTTCTTGGAGAATCCAATTTGGATTAGATTGGTGACATTGGAAAGAGGACACAGATGGCTACTACAGAGTGCAATTTCAAAACTGGATGATTTGAAATTACAGAGATACATCAGATTCAATATCAAGCTCATACATAGTGAAAAAAGATGTGTATTTTTTTTTTAAATTTTTGCATAAGCTTGGTTTGAAAAATTAGTTTGAAGGAATTCAAAGGGGCATATTAAAGCATTATTATCGGTAATTGATGCCCCGAGGAAAGAAAATTCAAACACCTAGTAAGAAACCTAAAAGCTCTAGCATGACTCATGAAGAAGAGGAAGAAATGCAACATGATATATCAAAATTACGAGACCAAGTGTAACAAGTGTCACTTGCACAAAAAGTAACAGAATCTAAGATGAAAGATGTAGAAGCTAAGATGGACAGTTTAAAGAAAGGTGTAGAAGCTAAGATGGATTTTTTAAAGAAAGGTGTAGAATATAAGATGGATGGCATGGAAGCTAAGATGAATGGCATGGACGCTAAAATGGATGACATGGATGATAAGATGGAAGAATTGAAGATAAATATGAATAAGTTGCTACAAGAAATGGTCACTAATGGTGAAAGGGTAGTAAAGGAAACTCATGATGAGAACAAAAATGTTAATCATGATTCCATAGACTCTAATGTTGGATCGAAGACCCACCATATTCCAAAAATCGATATGAGGAGTTTGATGGCAAGGATCCCGCAACGTGGATGTTACAGATGGAGCAATTTTTTGATCTCAATAATGTGCAAAACACACAAAAGGTACGTATTGCACTTTATATTTGGAACCAAATCAGTTTGTATGGCATCAATGGCTTTGCTCTCATAAACAAATTATCACTTGGGAAATTTTTACAGAAGAATTGACAACTTATGAGGATACAAAAAGCAACACTTTTTAAAGCCAATTGATAAGTCTCAAACAAAAGGGTCCAATAATGGAGCACATTGAGGAGTTCCAAAAATTGAACATAAGGGTAAAAGATATTCCAGAGGAGCATAGGATGATGTGTTCATAGGGTCTTTAAAGGATAATATCCAACATGATGTTCGCCTTTGGGAACCTGATTCATTAGAGAAGGCATTCAGGTTAGCAAGAACAATGGAAAGCAAAATTATGGCAACCAGGAAAAGCATACTACTCACAACTATAAAGATGGAAGTGTTGTTGCCCCTAGTCTTCCACAACCTATAAGGTTGACACCACAACAATTGGAAGAAAAAAGCACAAAAGGGCTTTGTTACAGTTGTGATAACAAATACACTAAAGGTCATAAGTGTGCTGAGAGGAAATTATTATACATAGATTGTGAAGAGGAAGAAGAAAAGGAGCAAGAAAGGCCAAAAGAAGAGGATATGCTCCAGGAACAAAGCCTAGATAAAGAAGAAATGAATTCGACCATATCTTGTAATGCATTGGCAGGAATTACCACTCCTCAAACCATCAAGATAGAAGGGCAAATCAAGAAGAAAAAGGTAATAGTGTTGATTGATTCAGGAAGTACCCATAATTTTATTCAATGTAAGGTAGCAAAAGAATTGAATTGCTTCTTATATCCAGCACCAGAGTGTCAAGTGATGGTTGCAAATGGAGGAACAATAAATTGCTCTGGAAAGTGCCATAATATCAAGCTATCCATGGAGAATAATGTATTGACTAGCCCAATGTTTTCCATTACAATGGGAGGTGCTAATGTTGTACTAGGAGTCCAATGGCTATAATCCTTGGGTACAATAGCTTTTAATTTTCAAGAACTTTTCATGAAATTTTCTGCTGAAGGAAAGGAAGTTGAATTAAGGGGTATTGCAGGGAAATTGGGAAAGATAATTGGCTCTAATGGTATGACAAAGCTTCTAAAAAAGGAACAAAGAGGTGTAATTGCTCAATTATGTTTGATAGATGTTTCCACATCAGAATCATCTATTTCTCCAGATCTCCAAAAAGTTTTGGACAATCATTACAAGGTATTTGAGACTCCCAAAGGTCTCCTGCCTATTTCATGATCATGATCATGCTATTCATCTGATTCCAGGAAGTGTTCTTCCAAACATCAAACATACAGATATCCCTATGCCCAAAAGAGTGAAATTGAATGTATGGTTGCATAAATGCTAGAGGTTGGTATAATTCAACCTAGTCAAAGCTCTTTCTCTGCTCCAGTAGTATTGGTGTGCAAGAAGGATGGATCATGGCACATGTGTCTAGATTATAGGGAGATCAACAATCTCACTATTAAAGATAAGTTTCCCATTCCCATGATTGATTAATTACTGGATGAATTTCATGGATCAATTTACTTCACCAAGTTGGATCTTCATTCAGGATATCATCAAATCAGAATGAAGACTGAAGACATTCCAAAAACAGCATTTAAGAACTCATGAGGGTCATTATGAATTTTTGGTCATGCCTTTTAACCTTACTAATGCACCTTCTACATTTCAAGGTTTGATGAATTCCATTTTCAAACCCTTCCTTAGAAAATTTGTGTTAGTATTTTTTGATGATATACTAATCTATAGCAAGTCGTGGAAGGATCATGTTGAACATGTTGATAGGGTGCTACAACTATTGGAGGAGAAACAATTATATGCAAAAAGATCCAAATGTTTCTTGGGAGTCCAACAGGTGGAATATCTGGGTCATATTGTATCTCATGAAGGAGTTAAGGTCGACCCTAGCAAAATTAAAGCCATTAAGGAAT
>APFE030623069.1:0-18547 GCA_000404065.3 Pinus taeda
AACCAGGGATGTGATCTCGGCTCAAGGGAGCATATCTTCTTGTGATTTGGTCCATCTTGAAAAGCTCAAAGCTACTGATCTCTCTGCAGTGAAGTCACCATGAAGCATTGATCGCTGGATTCTTCATGAAAGGAGTCGCCAGGTGAATGATTTCAGCCTGTGAAAACTCTCAACTAATCATCCAAAATTTCAGAGCTTACAAATGTACTGGGGTAAAATGCAATCGAAGTGTTGTATTCACAAGCTCACGGAGATTGACTGAAGCAACGTTTATCTACTTCTGATTATGCAAAGCAAAAGCGTTTTGAAGGCTACCTGGCATAACTTCAGGCTCCGTCTAAGACTTATGAAACAAACACATCAATCCACAAACAAGTTTGTTCTCCCTAGTATGGTCGCCAATATGTTAGTGTTGAAATTTCACCTCAGGCTGAAGAAGGTAAACTCCAAGGCAACATCAAACCACTTAGCCTCGTAGCTAGCCCTACGGGGCAGGAGAGGGCTCTCTCCGGTCTATCTCGGCAAAGATCTTCAACGGGCAGAGATAACCAATAAAGAACACTGATTTTAGGCTAGTAAACCGATAAAAAGGTTTGATTTGGGATTTTTAGGGTTTTGGTGGAAAATTGGGGAAAGGCAATTTTGGGTGCGGGGATTGGACACAGTTTTCGCAGGGGGTTCTTTGGGGCAAGGTAGGAGACTATATTGATGCCTTTGAAAGCTTTGGATGGATGAGAATGACTGGTCAGGAGTTAAGGAGAGCAAGCAATCACCTTGAATTCTCCTTAAACAACTGAAAACATTGATATTAAGCAAACTTAAAGGCAAAGCATAACAACCATGAATTCTACCTTAACACTTCATTTGCCTAATTTGCAGAAGAAAAGTAAGAAGATGATTCACATAAAAAAATTACAAGTACAAAGAGAAACACACCATCAATACATGTAACCATAGGAATCTCAAAAAGGACTGCAAAACCCTGGTCTTTCTTCCTTTGCCAAAATGTAGAGATACAATGAGTAATACAATACAAGCTTTCTCCCTCAAGAGTACAACCATGAAAATGACTAAGAAAGTACATGATATAGGCAAGCTAACATCTTTACTTGCCTCTAGGGGTCGAGCTCACTATACTAGGAGCTGTTTCAACCAATTCCAAACTGAGCACTAAAATCTAGGTAGTCAAAACAACTTGCCTCTATAAGCTAGGAAACCAATTCATTCATTAAATTTTTGCCTATCTCATGAATGAATCTTCTAGAAGAGATAAATAAGTGTCAAAATATAATAAAATTACATAATTTACATCAAGGAGGATCAAAACCCACTCCAAAAAGTCAAACCTAGTCAAAATTGCGTTTTGCTGAGCTGAAGGTGAAAAATTGAGAAAATGTGCTGATGTGTAGCGCCCCAATCTTGAACGCGTAGCGTGCCTTTGAGCCAACTTTTGAGGCACTTCCCGGAGTCCAAATGAGGCAGAAGTGGGCTTGTTGGAAAGGTCTAGATGTCTAATTTCCAACCCAAGTATAATTTATAAATTTGGTGGTCATTTTCCGCTCCAAAATTGCACTCTCCCAAGACTGCTTCCTGTGTGTCAAAAAGGTGGCAGAAAGTCATTTTTTGCTTGTTTTTTGACCTTCTGGAGGCTCAAAACTTGGTGAAATTTCTTGGTAATTGCTGAGAAAGTGTATTTTTGCATGACAAATCCAAAAATGCTGAGTTTTTGAGGAATGGACTTGCCCATATTTAGGGTAGCGCGCGGCGCGCTACGCGTTGGGGAGGAAAACCTGTTTTTTGCCCAAAAATTCACAAATGACCAAAAATGCTCAAAATTTTTTGAAATTTGTGCAGAAGGAAAGTCATTTAGCACCATGCTCCTTTAAGGAAGCCTCAGCCAAGATGTGGAGGGGATCAGGCCTTTTTCTTCGTTTTAGTGCCTTGGCCAATCGTCCTTTGAGCACCTTCATTTTTGCCTTACATACGTGCATTCGAGCCCAATAATGATTCTTCATGTGGCGGAGCATATCTTTGTCTCTATTAGCTTTCGCCAACAATCTTTGCAAGTGATTGTTCACCCGAATAAGCATGGATTCTCTATCTATGGGTATCAAATCACCGGGTCTCCTACGGGCCAATTCCCAGTCTTCACGAATCTTCCGCTGCTCATAAAGCTCATGCTCATCCTCTAACTATTTGTTGTGCTGCTCTAAATAGTTAATTACCCATTTTTCCATCTGCAATTTCTTGTGCAGCGACTCATTCTCAGTCCTTTTCTCTCGGATGATCTCCTTAAGCTCTGAGCTAGGAGAACGGGTGTCAAGATCAATGATGTCAATATCTAGATCACCTGACAATCCTTCTTCAATCATGGGCTGCTTGCCGCTCTCTGATACCTGTGCTGCTGTCGGAAACGAGGCCCCTTCCACCTGGTGTGGAGATAACACTCGCGGTGCTGATGAAGAAGGCGAGACCCCTTCCACCTGGTGTGGAGAAAATACTCGCCAAGCTGATGCAAATAAGGCCCTGTGGCCTCTCTGATATGTGACCAATGGAGGGGAACTGACATGTCTGGGCTCAGGGATGTCATACTGCTGTGAAGGTCCTCCTTCCTCATGAACAATCTCAGGAGGTGGGTGTGGTACCGTGAAGAAGTCGCGAGCAATGAAATCCTCCCATGAGGAAAAAACCTTGGGCAGCATATCACTTTGAAAACCCTAGCAAGCTTAGTCTTTCAATTTACACACCAACATTAGGGTTTTTCGTTTTCAATTTCATGGCATATTTGTCATCTTTCCTTTACATTCATTTTGCAACAAATAACAAAACAACCATGAAAAGAGCTTACTTGTATCTTGTTTGATCTGAGAGAGGTGTTTTGTGTGTTTGTTGCAAGTTATAGGGCGAAAATCCCAACGTGTAGCGCCCTTGTAAATTTACACTGTGAAAACCTTCCCAACGCGTAGTGCGCCCCCAACGCGTAGCGCGCTCTTCCCAATGTGTAGCGTGACTTGCAGATGATTTTTTGATGCATTCCCAATGTCCAAATTGGGCGCAGGATAGCTCGTTGGAAAGGTCTTTGAGTCTAATTTCCACCAAAACTGGAATTTTTCAATCTGGAATTCATTTTCTCTGCCAAAAGTCAAATCTCCCAAGACTGGTCAAAATGTGCCAAATGAGGCTGCCTCAAGGCAGAGTGCTGTTGTAGTCGACTTTTGAATGCCTTCCTCAACTCCAAATTGAGCTCATGATAGCGCATTGGAAGGATATTTGTGTCTAGTTGACATTTTAGTCATCAATAAAGTCATTTGGCCAACAAAGCTAGGAGAAAACTTGATTTTCCCAAGGTCACTTTAGAGATGCATTTGATTCTCCTAAGGCAACGGTAATTTTGACATTTCTCTAAAACCATGACACTTGCGTAAAAAGTGAAGGAGGTTTTTCTTCCTTGGTATGTTGTGGACAAAAAAATATCTCAGGTTTTCCAAATGCATCTTTGATTTCTCAGAAACATCATTTCGGTGAAACTTACCCCGATGTGTGGAACAATGGATTTTGTCGAAATGAAGCGAAATGAAGAGGATAAGAGGCTTCTAAATTCTTGGGGAAATTTTTGGGTGTAGGCAGGGATGTTAGGAAGCAGGGGAAAGTGGAATCTTAGAGATTGAGTGAGGGGAAGGGGTCCAAAAGGGTAAAACATAGGCCCAACCTAGAAAATTGCCAGGTTGTAGCTAGAAACTAGGGTTTGTGCGAAAATGAGGAATTTGGGGAATCTCAGTGATGGGAAGAATTTGGTAAGGTACTTTAAGGATAGGGGAAGGTGTATGAACATCAGGAAACAAGTTTTTCCGATGATTTGAATGTCCAAGATAAATTGCCTTCAATACCCTAGGAGAGGGAAATGACCTTACCTACGCGCAACTGAAGCATGAACAAGGTGTAAAAGGACTCATTGGACACTGAAATGATAATGAAAACCCTATGAATGATGATAGACTCAGCTGAATAGTGACATAGATTGGCTTTTGGGCAACTTTGAAAAGAGTGAGAACAAACCCTAGACCTAATGCCTAGTGACCAAATTGTGCTTGAAGACTAACTGAAATGACAAAATTTGGCCTTGACACTTCAAAATCACTTTGTAAGAGCATATTTGATCACTGGAGGAAGGCTAGAAAGACTGACACTAACAAGTCCTACTATCGTGGAGCACCACATTGACACACGCATAATGCCTACCTTATTAGGCAACTCCATCCCTCTAAAGAAAAAGAGATTAAATAAGAAACCATCAAGATTCACAAAGATTGTTTCTTTTACCCTATCACTTACATGCCTTGGGTTTCTAACCCTGTACCCTTCATGAAGAAACATGGTACCATTCAAGTTTTCCTTAATTTGATAGATCTAAACAATGAATGTACCAAAGGAAATTACCCTAAAAGCTTCATCGATCAATTAAATGATGCATGTTCTAGTCACGAGGCCTTATCATTCATGGATGACTTCTCAGGGTATAACCAAATTTGGATACAACATACTAATCAATATAAACACCTTTTACCACCACTTAGGGAAACTTCGCCTATTTAGTAATGCCCTTTGGACTTATTTCCGCACCTTATACTAGCCTATTTGGATGACCTTACAATATGATCCAAAAAGTGCTCAGACCATTTGGAAGATCTCCGCCTGGTTTTTTAGAGATGTCGGAAATGCAACCTATGCTTGAACCCTCTCAAGAGTGACTTTTGCATCAACGTAGGAAGACTATTGGGATTAATTGTTTCCAAGTAAGGCATTAGAGTTGACTGTCTAATGTTCTAGGTCATCTGAGAAATCCCACCTCCAAAAACTTTGAAGCAGTTACAAAGCCTACAAGGAAAGGCCAATTTCTTATGCCACTTTGTCCTTGATTATGCCACTTGTGCACATGGTTTCTTGCGCCTTCTTCACCAAGAAGTTACCTTCCACTAGGATGAACAAGCCCAAAAATAATTCAAGGCCTTGAAAGATACATTATCTCAAGCTTTGTTGATTATCCCTCCTAACCATACCAAAGATTATACCCTCTACTTATCATCATCTGAAGTAGCCATAATAGAGGTATTAGTCCAAGAAGGACTAGATAATAGAAATCATGTTATCTATTACATCAACAAGAACCTCTCCGAGCCTACCTTAAAATATGATCTAATAGAAATAACAACCCTAGAACTTGTACATTCAGTACAAAAGATTTGGAATTACATCATCTTGCATACCACCACTGTAATATCAAACATTAATCCCATGAGATATTTTCTTACTCATTGTATGATGAACCATAAATATGCATAATTGGTAGTTATTTTGAAAGACTTCAACTTACAATTTGATTCCCCTAAAAGAAAGAAAGCTCTTACCCTTATAGAGTTCATCACAAATTTCCCTACAGATTCCCAAGGGTCCCCTGTCAATGATTCTTTCCCTAACGAACACTTGTTCATCATATCTATAGATGAACCCTGGTATGGTGACATCCTTCTCTTTCTTCAAGCTCATAAGTTCAACCCTCAGGTCACTTGCGACGATCACAGGAACATTCACCATCATGCCCCTTGTTACCTTCTTATGGGGGACATCCTCTATCGCCATGGCATGAAAACCATTCCTCGCTAATGTCTTACTTTATAACAAGATGAGTAGGTCTTAAATGACTGCCACAATGGAGGCTGCATAGACCACCTATTAGGGATGGCCACGACCCAAAAAATCCTCCACGTTGGTTACTTTTGGCCCACCTTTTTTTTTGACTATATTCAAGTAGTCAAGTAATGTGAGCGTTGCTAATGATACGATCATAAGGGACGAGCTCCACTATCTTTGCTACACCCAGCCATCATCACATGCCCTTTTTTAAAACAGGGAACAAAATTCATGACCTACAACCCTCAGTCTTAAGGTGGCCATAAGTACATTATGGTCTCAGTTGACTACTTTAAAAAATGGGCAAAAGTTGTGCCCACATATAATAACACTGAGGAAATTGATGCACATTTTTTCTTTAACCATGTCATTACATGGTTCATTGTTCCCAAGGGGTTGGTATTAGATCATGAAAAATAATTCGATAATGAGATAATTCAAGAACTATCCCAACACATTGGTTTTTCTCACGAGTTCTCTTCCCCATAATACCCTCAGTCCAATAACCAAGTAGAAGCTGTCAACAAAGTTATTAAAACAATGTTGTAGCATATGGTGAACAACCACAAAACCAATTGGAATCACATGTTTTTCTCAGTATTATGGGTGTACTTCACAACATTCAATGTGTCCAAAGGGTTCATACCCTTCCAATTCATATATCGGGTTGAGGCTGTGCTCCCCATTGAGTGTGAGATCCCTACATTAGACTAAACCATCAAACTCCTCTTAGATACCTCATCTTTAGAGCAAAGGCTACTACAGTTGGAACATGTCAAAGAAAGTTGGTAGGAATCTCTCTAGCATAACAAATCCCATAAAAAGAGGACTAAAGCATCCTTTGATCGCAATGTCACCCCTCATTCATTCATATAAGGGGATCTAGTCCTTCGTTACGATGATTCCAAAGAAGCTTTATGACTAGGGAAGTTCAAAACAATATGGAAGGGCCATACATTGTTAAAGATTTCCTCCTCAAAGGGGCATACATGTTAGCAGAGCCTGATGGGACTTGCCTCAAAGAACCCGTCAACAGGTTCTATCTCAAACAATTTTATCCATAACACTAAAAAAATCCCTCGAATATAAATGTATACCACATATTATATTTATGATGATCACCTCATCACGGATGTATGTTGAATCATGCTCCCATCATGTGTTGTAGATGGATCATTTGCCAACCTATCATCATGGGTTCGTTGATGGTGCTTCTCGATGGTCGCAAAAACTCGCAACAATAGTCTGAGCCATATACTCTCTTGACTTGACACCATTCCACCAAAATGGACTTTGCATCAGGTCAACCACCAATAATCAAGTTGAATACAGTGTCATAATAGGTCTATTAGTTGATGCCTCTCACATATGTATTAGTCACCTACATGTGTTCCTTGACTCCCAACTTGTTGTATCGAAATTGAACATAAACTTCAAGGTACGTGACCCTTGAATTTTTTAGAAATATATGCATGCAAAAAGGTTAGCTTATGGTTTTGATCAAATCGGGTTTTCACATATACCAAGAAATCAAAATCATGTAGTCACCCGCATAGCTAATCAAATCCTAGATTGGCATGTATCACATATACATCACCATCAAGTGTTAGGTCCCTATAATACTAGTGCAATCCCTCATTGTTATTTTCAGTGTAGTCCCCTTATTATTTTTGTTGTTTCCATGTAGTTCACATATTTTTATTATTCTGCCCCATAAAAGCCCACTATTGTTATTGTTGCGCCCTTACATTATTGTTGTTATGTCGACTTTGATTATATTATGACCCCTTAGACTCCTATATATATAAAAGAGGTTTTCTCATTTGAATCATCCAAGAATTTTTCATTTATGTAATGTAAAGGAGGTTTAAACCTCGAAGAGGATATTTTTTAAGTCTTTATCTATCTATTTGTGAACTGGTTGCATAACATTTGGTATTAGATCTATGGATTCTAGGGTTTCGCTGCTTCGAACAGGTCATCATGGAATTTTAGCTATAACGTTTTTTATATGAAGCTTTTGAAGATGAAATTCAAACCACATGGAGCTGAAATCTTGATGAACCTCATGTACGAATTTCATATCTTTTCTCGCTACATTTTTGGAGATATGATTTGAGGAAGTTAGGGTTTTTGCTGGCTCTAGAATTCCATGTCAAACATGTGACCTTGGGAAAATCATCATAACTTTCTCTCTATGCATCAGATTTGAAATTTGTAAAAAGTGATAGAAATATTATGGAATTTAGTTTTTGGGATATCATTTTGAGGGTCAAAGGTCAAAACAGTGACACATGGCACTCTATACAAGTTCACTATACTGAACAGGTCTATAATCATGTCATCATGGGAGATTGGGAGTAAGTATTTCTTGAAGAATCAAATATCGATAAGTCTTGTGGGGTTGGAAATAGGAATAAAATTTATACCAAAAGAAGATATTTCAGACCTTTTATATATGAAATTACATATATACAACAGATTTAATATCAAGCTCCTAGAAAGCAAGAAAAATGTGTGTATTGTTTTAAAATTTTCATAAGTTATGTTTGAAAAATTACTTTGAAGTGATTCAAAGGGAATAGTGAAGAATAAATATCATTAGTTGATGCCCTGAAGTAAGAAAATGGAAACACCTAGTAAGAAAATCAAAATATCTACTATGATGTGTGAAGAAGAGGAAGAAATGCAACATGAAATATCAAAATTATAAGACCAAGTGCAACAAATTTCACTCTCGCAAATAGTAACCAAAAATGAAATGGAAGCTAAGATGGATGGTTTGAAGAGTGGTTTAAAATCAAACATGGAAGGTTTGGAAGCTAATATGGATGGTATATAAGCAAAAAAGAAAGCCAACATGGAAGATTTGAAGAATGGTAAAAGAAAACATGGAAGGGTTGAAAAATTTGCTATAAGATATGCTTCCTAATGGCGAAAAGGTATTAGATGAAACTCATGATGAGAAGAAAAGAAATGTTAATCATGATTTCATAGACTCTAATGTTGGATTGAAGACCCACCATATTCCAAAGATCGATATGAGGAAGTTTGATGGAAAGGATACGGTAACATGGATACTATAGATGGAGCAATATTTTGATCTCCATAATGTGGAAAACACACAAAATTTACACATTGCAACTTTATATTTAGAACCCAATCAATTTGTATGGTGTCGATGGATTTGTTCTCCTAAACAAATTTTACTTGGTCGAGTTTTTATGAAGGAAATGATAGCATATTAAGAGGATACAAAGAGAAACACTTTCTTTAGCTAATTGATAAATCTCAAACAAAAGGGTTCAATGGCAAAACACGTTAAGGACTTCCAAAAATTTAATATAAGGGTAAATGACATTCCAAAGGAGCATAGGATTGTTATATTCATAGGGACTTTAAAGGATAACATCCAACATGAGCTTCACCTTTGGGAACCTGATTCATTGGAGAAGAAATTTAGGTTGGCAAGAAAAATTGAAAGAAAAATTATTGCAACAAGGAAGCCTACCACTCACAACTATAAATATGGAAGTGTTGTTGCTCCTAGCCTTCCATAACCTACAAGGTTGACACCACAACAATTGGAAGAAAAAAGATAAAAAGGGCTTTGTTACAGCTGTGATAGAAAATACAATAAAGGTCATAAGTGTGTTGAGAATAAATTAATTTACATAGATTGGGAATAGAAGGAAGAAAAGGAACAAGAAGTGTCAAAAGAAGAGGATATACACTAGGAACCAACCCCATAGAAAGACGAAATGAATTTGATCATACCTTGTACTGCATTGACATGAATTATGACTCAAACTCTCAAGATAGAAGGACATATCAAGAAGAAAAAGGTAATAGTGTTGATTGATTCAGGTAGTACCCATAATTTTATTCATTATAAGATAACTAAGGAGCTAAATTGCTTCATATAACCAACACTAGAGTGTCAAGTGATGGTTGCAAATGGAGGAACCATAAATTGCTCTGGAAAGTGCCATAATATCAAGCTATCCATGGGAGAATATGTATTTAATAGTCCAATGCGTTCCACTCCAATGGGTGGTATTGATGTTGTACTAGGAGTACAATGGTTACAAACTTTGGGTACAATAGCTTTTAGTTTTAAGGAAATTTTCTTGAATTTTTTTTGGGAAGGAAACGAAGTTGAACTAAGGGGTATTGAAGAGAAACTGGGAAATATAATTAGCTCTAATGGAATGACAAAGCTTCTAAAGAAAGAACAATGGGGTGTAATTGCACAATTATGTTCACGAGAGGTTCAAACATTGAAATCATCTATTTCTATAGATCTCTAAAAATTCTTGGACAATCATTAAAAGGTTCACGCAGTGGAAGATCACATCAAACATCCACAACAAGTTCTCCAAGTCTTAAAGGATAAACTCACTTTGGCACAGAATAGAATGAAACAACAGGCAGATAAACATCACAATGAAAGAAGTTTTCATGTAGGTGACTGGGTATTTTTACGACTACAAACATAAAAAAAAATGTGCCTCAAGTATGCTAAGATGGATAATAAATTATCGCCAAAGTATTATGGTCCTCACAAGGTGTTGCAAAAGATTGGTACCGTGGCATACAAATTGGAGCATCCTGCATCTTCTCAAGTGAACCCAGTTTTCCATGTTTCATGCTTAAAGAAGGTTATAGTTGACAAGATCCAAGTTCAAACAATATTTCCAGAACTTGACGAGGAAGGAAAAATCATATTGGAACTTGAAGCAGTCACATAAACAAGAACTCAACAGCTATGAAATCAACAATTTTAGAGTATCTCATCAAGTGGAAGGACTTACCTATAGAAGATTCCACATGGGAGGATAAGAATTTTATACAGAAGCATCAAGAACTACTCAAGCATTGAGGAAAACAAATTTTTGAAGGAGAGCAGCATGATAGGTCCCTGTAATACTAGTGTAATCCCTCATTATTATTGTCACTGTATCCCCTTTATTGTTATTGTTGTGCACATGCAGTCCCCATATTGTTATTATTGTGCCCATAGAAGCCCACTATTGTTATTGTTGTGCCCTTACATTATTATTTCTATGTTGTCTCTAATTATATTGTGACCCCTTAGACTCATATATATAGAGAGGAGGATTTTAATAAATCATCCAAGAATTGTTCATTTATGTAATGTAAAGGAGGTTTCCCCCTCAAAGAGGATAATTTTTAAGTCGTTGATCTATCTATTTGTTAGTTGGTTACATAAAATTGAGACAAATAAAGCATAAAGAGCATATCCATCAATAAATGTTAAAGTACATCACATGTGTAAAAATCATATCACATAGACACATCATATGATCCTAAAAAAATAAACTCATATCTATCTATCTATCTATCTATATAATATATATATATATATATATATATATATTTAATAATATATAATATAATGCACACATTCGTTGGCCAACACTAGAAAAATGATTCATCAAATGGGGAGCATCCTCATAATGGGTGCTTCCCCTAGTACATGCAAAAAACACATCTAGGGTTGCGGCCCAACATCCCCATCACCACTTGCACCCCCTACACGAAGCCCTCTTGCATCACTCAGTGCTGGAGCCAAAATATATCGAGACATTGACAATACCATTGCAAGCCGACAATGGACATGGAACCTACCTCTATCATAAGCCATCACCCCCTCCATCTTGTCCTCATCCAACATCACCCATATAGCCTTAGGCATCCACTGGAGTAAGGGTTCACACAATCCTAGGCATCCTCAAAAACCTCACCTCGCACCTCTGCTTCCTCAAAACACATGTGCAATATCTCCACCTTAGTGTGAAGATATGAAGCCTTCCCCTCCCTAGAAGGGCCACCTTGTCACACGGAATGAGTCGAGGTTGCGGACAAGATCGACCTTCCAAGTATCTAAAGATATCTAGTGACAAGCAAGCCAATCAAAAACTATCTTTCTCTAAATATGAAATTAAAAACAAAGGCATACAAGTGTTTTAGGCCTACCTTGGGTCCAATGCAAGTTTGTGGAAGCCTCACTTCCTCGCTCCAAATGAGCTTCCTTGAAGTAAGTTTGCAAACACAAAAAAGCAAACAAATTAAATAGCACCTGAAAAGCCAATATCATAAAGCATATTCATGCAGGTCACTAAGTTGAAATCTGATCTGGTGTTTCTTAAGCGTTGCAGAGATTCCTTGGTTATTCCTAGCTTTGCCCGGATTAAGCATTGTCTCAATGTTCCTAGAAATTTTGGCTTTTTTCTGAAGGCAAGCCTTGGGCTGGTCAGGTCTGAGATTTGCAGGGTTAGGAAGGATCTGGATCATCTGTCCAGACATCTTCTGGCAGCTGATCTGGAGTTGTCGAATATTTTTCCTGCTTCTCTCTGGTCAAGGATTGATGCATGTTCAGCATTAAAATCCCTGAGATTGGAAGAGCTGCTTAAGATCAGGCAGTCCGCAATTTTTTTTAGACTCTCTGGTTGCTCGGATCCGAATTCGGGTCTATTGCCTAATCGGGGTCTTTTCAGTCAAGTCTCGGTTAACCAGGTCTCCGCCCTGAAGTCCTGGGTTTTAAGCGTCCCTTCTTCCTCCCCCTCCGGCTCTGATCGGGTGAAGGGCTGGTTCGGTGTGAGCAACGTCAAGGGGTTTCCATATGTTGATCGGGACTCTCCTTCCTCGGTCAGCACCTGGTTTCATGTGCCGCATAAAGAGTTGGCTGGTGGGCAGTGTGCTGGGAGTTCTGGTGACGCTGGACAGTCCCAGTCACTGTCGATAGGCCACGGCAATTTAATTACAAACAACATTGATCAAGCGGAAGTCCCGGCTGATCTGTTGAGAAAGACGACGGATGCAGTAGAGGGTTCGACGATCGGTTCTCAGCATTCTTCGGCCAGTGCATCAACCGAGATGTTTGTTGGCTCATCGTTTGAACAAGGCAGGTGTTCCAATGAGGGGTTAAATATCTCGGTCAGCGACGGTTTGCGTTGTGGTATCTCAGTCGAAGATAGTGGGAGTTTCCGTGGGTTGGGAGGTCAGCACATCGTTTGCAATGGGAGCGTCGCAGTATTGCAAGTTGGTGATTTAGCCGAAGGCTCGGATGCAGTAGAGGGTTCGACGATCTATTCTCAGCATTCCTCGGCCAATGCATCAACTGGGATGACTGTTGGCTCATCGTTTGAACCAGGCGGGGGTTCCAATGAGGGGTTAAATATCTCGGTCAGCGGTGGTTTGCGTTGTGGCGTCTCAGTCGAAGATAGCGGGAGTTTCCGTGGGTTGGAAGGTCAGCATATCATTTGCAATGGGAGCGCCACGGTATTGCAGGTTGGTGATTTAGACGTAAGCGTGGATAGAAGTGTAAACCTTGGTTTTGATAATGATATTAATGGGAATAGCCATTTGGATAATATAGCCATCAGAATAGATAAGCGCGATTCAGGTAAGGGTGATATTAATATTCATGACGGTGTTAAGGATGAGCGTGGTACAGGAAATGGTTATAGTAATATGTATTATAAGGGTATAGATATAGTAGATGATAAGAAAAGTATTAATATCAATAAATTTTGTTATAATAAGAAGAGTATTAATATCAATAAATTGTGTTATAATAAGGAGAGTATTAATAGTAATAATTTTTGTTATGATAAGAAGAGTATTAATGTTAATAATTCTTGTTATAATAAAAGGGGTCTGGTTAATTTAGTTCCTAATAAGGATAATCACCGTTATAGTAAGGGTGATTCTATGGGAGTTTCGAATCCTCAGCCTCAGAGCAATAAAGTGTTAAACTTATCTAGTTTTTCCTTTTCGCCTACGGTCTTTAGTCTTTTAGGAAAAGGTCTTAATTTTGCCTTAGCTCCCAGAAAAATCCCGGTTGAAGACATCATTTGTGATGTGGAGTATGGAATTAAGAACCTTCCCGATAAGATTAAAGACACGATTAGGCAGGATTGTGCCGTAGCCCTGAGGAGGGCTAAGCCTCCCCGGAGCAATATCAGTAAGGCTGAGTTTGAGGCTCTTAAGACCTTGAACAATAATCGTGACGTCATGGTCTTAAAAGCTGATAAAGGTGGGGCTTCCATCCTCCTGGATAGGAGCGATTACAAAAATAAGATGCTCGATCATCTCTGTAATAGTGGGAGTTATAAGAAGCTTTCGAAAAATCCCCTTAAAAAGGTTTCCAGAGTTGTTGCCCTTGCGATCAAGTCGTGCAATTCCACTGCTCCTTTGTCCCAGAAGCTAATTGAGGGGAACCCCATCACTCTGAGGATCTATGGCCTTCCAAAAGTCCATAAGGAAGGGGTCCCCCTAAGACCCATTGTCAACACCATCGGTGGTCCGACTTACCTCCTGGCCAAGTTCCTCGCTGCAAAGCTGAGGCCCTTGGTTGGTCAGACTGAGTCCTTCGTTAAAGACTCGGCTTCTTTTATTGATGATCTTAAGAGAATTAAGCTTGAGCCCGAGGACATTCTGGTAAGTTTCGACATGGTCTCTCTTTATACTTGCATTCCCATCAATGAGGCCATGGAGGTGATTAATAAGCTCACTGACCCTGATACCACTAAGCTGGTTGAGCTTTGTCTTACCTCCACCTTTTTTAGCTTCGAGGGTGAATTCTATGAAAAAACTTGCGGAGTTGCCATGGGCTCCCCCTTGTCCCCTGTTGTCGCTAATCTCTTTATGGAGGATTTTGAATCTAAGGCTTTGGCCTCCTCTCGTATTTTACCAAAGCTCTGGAAAAGATTCGTTGATGACACCGGTGTTGTCTGGTCGCATGGTCCTGATGAGCTGGATCGGTTCTTCGGTCATCTCAATAACCAGTCCGCCGCAATTAAATTCACGATGGAAAAAGAAGACAAGGGTTGTCTTCCATTCTTAGATGTTCTCATCTCTAAGAATGCAGATGGTTCCTTTTCTCATTGGGTGTTTAGGAAGAAGACGCATATTGAACAATACTTGCATGCTTCGTCCCATCATTTCCCTGCTCAGAAGTTAGGGGTTCTAAGCACGCTTGCCACCCGTGCTGTCAGAATTTCCGATGAAGAGAGCTTGGAAATGGAGAAGGCTCATCTTCTAGATGTCTTCGAGCGGAATGGTTACAGTAGACACCTGGGTCAAAAAGCCTTCCTCAAGGCCAAGAAGGAGCCTTCAACCGAAGAGATCCGAAAGATCGTGTCATGGGTGTTAACTTGCCTTACATCCAAGGGACCACGGATAGGATTGCGAGGATTCTGAGGAAGTACGATGTACCCGCGACTTTTAGACCTCTCAATACTATCCGAGGCTCCCTCAGGTCTGTTAAAGATCCTATTGACCCTAAGGACATGAAGGGCGTCTATGTCATTCCGTGTTCTTGTGGGACCCCATATATTGGTGAGACGGGTCGCTCTATTAATCAAAGGATTAATGAGCACTCGGCTGACATAAGGCATGGTAGGACCAAGTCCTCAGCCCTAGCTGAACATGCCGGGAAGACGATGCATCATGTCTGTATTGAAGATGCTCAAGTCATTGCTAGAGTGGCGCAACTTCACCATCGCAAATTTAGAGAGGCCCTGGAGATTGAGAAAAGGCCGAATAATCTTAATACAGATGATGGCTGGAAGATTAGCAGTTGCTGGGTCCCAACCCTGTCTTCCTAGCCTCATCAGTCCTTTTTGTTAGGTCTTAGGGTTTCTTCTGTCCCTCTCCTTTAGAGTTGTTTTCGGGGTGGTCCCCCTTTTTTCCCGTAGTTTTTCCTTGCTTCCCTTTAGTATTTTTTGGTTTTGTCCTTCTATTATGCCTGGTATAAGTTTTTATTAGGTTATTAACCTTATGTCCTTTATGGTATTATTGGGTTACATTTGAACATAAATACTATGATTGGAATATTAATATTCATGGAATAGTTTAATTAGATTTCAAGTTTTAACCCTTATTTGTTTACCCAATTACATAATAATATCATTGGAATAATAAATTAATTAATTAATTAATACAAATTATTAAATTAATATCTTGATAGAGGATTTGGTTTATTGATTTAGTTTCAATGGACCTTTAAATTTATATAATAAATGCAAAATATTATTAAATAAATATATGATGTACCATTCTTGGATTAAAGAATTTACCTAATGGAACTAATTTCTAAGAAAAATAGTAATTTAATATAGCAAGAAATTAGTTAAATTAGTTAAATTAATTAAATTAGTTAAATTAGTTAAATTAATCAAAAATTATATCCTGATAGAGGATATAATTTTTTGATTTAAATTAATTAAATTGGTTAAATTAATTAAATTAGTTAAATTAGTTGAATTAGTTAAAATTGGTTAAATTAGTTAAATTAATTAAAATATTCAAATTAATTATTTAAATCAATTAGAAATAGTTAAAATTAATTAAATTAAGTTAAATTAAATTATACTTGGTTAAATAGTTATTAATTAAATTAGTTAAATTAATTAAATTAATTAAAGGTAGTTATATTAATTAAATGAGTTAAATTAATAAAAAATAAAAAAAATTATTGAGTTAGTTTCAATGGACCATTAGATTTCTAATGGACCATTTGATTTAAAATAATAAATAAAAAATTATTTTAAAAATAAATATATGATGGACATATGGTATTATTTTAATATTGAAGGAGTTCGTTTATGGATATTTATATACATTTATTAGTATACTAGTACATTTAGTTAAATTAACTAATGGATTCTTCTAGTATATAATTTACCTGATTAAACTAATTTCTAAAAAATAATAATAATTAATTGGTTTGACTAGGGTCTTTAGGTCAGAATTAGCCATTGGAAATATAGCCGTTGGAGTCTCTGCACATAGTATTTAACAAGTTAAGCTGGATTGGTTCTTCAACTTGTCCTGACGATGAACCACACTGGTTGGTTCGAAACACGTCGACAAAAGAATATCTATGTGATTTCGCCAAAAATCTTCTAAACAATTCATCATAATGATCAAGGAGATTATGAAACAAACCACATAAGACAATTTGTTGAGAAAAATGAATCTGATTGTATTAATTCAAATAAAAGAAGAACTTTACAATCTGTGCCTTGATGTTGTACAAGCTCCTCCCAGGGTCCGACAAGAACTCTCCTCTACTTTGACAAGTTTCATTCACTTCCCAATGAAACCCAAAGGTATGTGATCTCTCCTCTCAAGTTTAACTAGGAAGTCCCAATTCCATCAGCATTTACCCTAAAAAAGTTTCAGCTTCTAACCTCCCCAGCAACTGATCCAATGCCTTAATTTATAGTGCAATTGAGGGAAGTTACTAGGTCCTCATTCAAAGGGATAAAGCCCTCCTTCAAAGGGATAGCTCCTCCTATCAAGGGATTAGCTCCTTCTCTTTTGGGATGCATGAACCACCTTGGAGCGAACAATCCACATCAAAATTCCTTCTAGAAACATCTAGGATTAACCCAAAGTGAGTTTTTTAGAATAAACTTGCGCCTTTTTGACTTTTACAGGGGTACGCACCCACCCCTTTACAGACAGAGCGTGCAGATACGCAGGTAATATGAACAAATAGTGCAGGCCCGCAGGCAAACGTGAGAGAAAGTGCGGAACCAAAGTTTTTTTGATTTTCAATTTCTTTCTCTCATTTGCAAAGCTTGATATGAAGAGCTAAGGTCTGAGACTTGATTTGGAGGCTAGTATAAGTGATGATAGACCCATACTGACTGCAAATAGTCATGGTGACGATAGTTTTGTGTAACAGATTGCCCCCTAAAGTCCGAAGTCTATAGTAGATGAGGATTTCATTTATCATTTAGGAAGAGTGAAGTAATCTATCATTTCGAGGATCATCTTGTGGAGAGCTTGGTTGGAACCTGTAAAAACATTCAAATGCAAAATATATATATGGGATCATATCATCGTTGAGGTAGGCATTCCCATACTCAGATCAAAACTAACTAGAAAACTAACTACTGCTCTGATATAGGAACGATCTTGTAATACATCACAAGTATGGACACATGTAGACACAGTATGGACGTAGCCATCTATTTATGAATAGTTTACAATATAATGAATACAAAATTCCTCGCAGCCTAGATGGTGGAAACTAGATCCAGGGTCTTCATTTCTACTTCTCGAAATAGTACGATTCTATCCATGCGAATGAATGTGTCGAAGTCGAACATGGTATAAACCACTTGATTACCAGTCGATGATGTAAACTGTTAACAAGTGTGAGAGAAACCACCAATAATGACAATGGCTCTCAAAGTACTCAGTATAGTCCATGAGATGTGATTAGATGTGTCGATGTCGAACATGTCACGGAATCCTTCGATTGAAGGTCAATGATGCAACCTATCGTTGAAGGCCGGAGACTTGCCATTGAGGCATGCAGATCCCAAGGTACTGGCGATTTCTAGATCATCTTTCTAGATAAAGAGTTGAAGTCGATAGAAAGTGATCCGTCGTAGGCAAGCCCACAACACGAAATCATAGATCAAGTTTGAAGAAATTTGGTTGCAAGGACTGACTCAGGGATGGTCAAGATGGATGACAGATATTTTGCAGCTGAATGGCTTATTTGCACTAACCTCTTGAACACATAATGACACAACAGATGGTTTGGTGACGATTGACCCAAAGTTAATACCCAGAAACCGGCTGAAGACTTTCAATGTGGTTCGATCAACTGTTAGCAAAGGATTTCCCAACCCAGGTGAATGAAAGTGTCGTAATCAAGAGTGGTTACAAAGTATGACAAACAGGCTCATTTTTCTCTCTTTTCCCCCACCATTTCTGGCAAGTACCTCTTTATTTTTTTACAAGCTTGAGGAGGATAACATGTGCTTGATTATAAGCTCATCCTTTGGATGAGTCCAACTTAGTTTAAATT
>APFE030623072.1:1813-15784 GCA_000404065.3 Pinus taeda
GAGAGCCTTGCCATGGGTGTTGCCATCAAGTACAACATCTGTAACATATAACCATACCAGAAACATAATGCCAACAGGTACTATGTCATACAAATTGGAGCTTCGTATAGCTTCTCTAGTGCATCTAGTTTTCGATGTTTCATGTTTAAAGAAGGTTATAGGCGACAAGGTCCCAGTTCAAACAATATTTCCAGAATTTGATGAGGATAGGAAATATTATATTGGAACCGGATGTAGTCACAAAAACAAGAACTTGACAGCTATTAAATCAATCAATTTCGGAGTATCTCATCAAGTGGAAGAACTTATCCGCTAAAGATTCCACATGGGAGGATGAGAATTTTATACAGAAGCATCTAGAACTACTCAAGCATTGACGACAACACTTTGTTGAAGGAGAGGGGCATGTTAGCTCCGTATAATACTAGTGATTACCCCATTACTATTGTAGTTCTATCCCTTATTAATATTGTTGTGCCCCTATTGTCCCCATATTGTGACTATTGTGACCCATAGAATCCCTCTAATGTTATTTTTGTGCATTTTTATTATTATTATTAGGTTGGCTGGGTTATATTGTGACTCCTTAGACTCCTATATATAGAGAGGAGGTTTTGTCATTTGAATCATCAAGGAATCATTCATTTCTATAATGTAAAGGAGGTTGCCCCATCAAAGAGGCTGAACTCTAAGGCATTGATCTATCTTTTCTATCTTTTTGAGAGCTAGTTTCATAACAGATTCCTTGGAGAATCCCAAGAGTGGCGCTATTGTAGAAACAAGAAATACATTTATTTTGAGTTCTTCATTAGTGCATTCGTAGTATATTGTTTATTTGATACAATACCTCAACAGTGTATGATCAAATTACAGTTAAGCTTGTCATAATATTTTGACTTACCGTCTTTAAGAGAGAAACAAGAGTGTCTGTCAAACTTGCACATCACAGTTGTATCATGCAAAGTTTACCTGGGACAAGTTTTGTGGATCTAAGTAGGAAGATACATGTTGGAATTCAAGAGGCAACAATACTACAAGTGGGAAAGAGGTTTCACAGTTAACCTAGATTTCACATTATGGTCGGAATCGGTTTGTTGGCAAGATGTTGGATACCCCAACTTCCTTTTTATGACTGAGTGCAGGATTCAATCCTTCGACATAATCCTCACTCAGTTGTCATTATGTGATGGTTTTTCTAAAAATTGTTGCACACCTATAAACTTTAGTAGAGTTGTTCTTGAGTCTTCAAAGCTATTTAGCTTTTCAAAGCACACATGTACGAGAAGAGGAGAATAATATGCCCAGCTAATTTGAAGTTATCGACCTATAAATAGGGTATTCCCATTAATAAAACTGAGGACTTCCTCTACTTCTTTCTACTGAACAACTTTGGGACTTGCCATGAATTGTGAGACAATTCCAACCCCATAACTATAAATTTCTTATTTAAATCTATACCCAATAGATTAGAATCTGCACATGGAGAACTCCATCCTTGTTTCAAAAGAACCTGCAATCGACTTGTACCATGCTATTTAATATTTTCTATATTTATTCGCATCCTTGGTCTGTGACATAAATATGCAACATGCTACCTTGCATTTTCTATGCTAGCACTACTCAAAAATAATATAGTGTGCCCAAATCTATCATTTCAAATGATCTATGTAGCTCACCTTTTCGTTTTTCAATTATTGAAGTTATTACCTATATTGATGAGAACTTATACAGCCGATACCACAGTGACAATATATGTTATAGTTTTATCTATGTTTCTATGAAGGTGTTTCTCCTTCAGTAGAGCAACAATACATTGTAGTTTCTGTTTAGGGTAGAACTGTACCCAGTAGCAACCTTGGCTTGTGTGCAAATGGGTTGAATGCACATTAGACTCTATATGTTGTTTCAAAGGTGTTTCTCCTTCAACAATACTTCATCTTAGTAGACACTTCCAGTCTTCACCTTTAGTAGATCCATGTAGCCTTGGGATTCATGTTGTAGATTATAGTTTTCTTATGAGATTGCAGCAACAATGAAAGAAGTGCATCAATTTTAGGCGTATTTAGTATGATTTCATAGTTGGAATTAGATGCTCACTTTTCTTAATTTAGGTGTTTTTCTTAGTTCTATTTTTTCCACATTTTTATCTTTAAGAAAAGTGCACAATAGAGAAGGGTTCTATATTTTGAGCGGGGGACACACTTCTAGGCAGGAGGTACTCTTCTCTAGGAAGCTTTTGCCATGCAAGTTAGGTGCTTTATCTGGGAATCCCAAGAGGTGTTATTGTAGCAATAAGAAATTCATTTATTCTGAGTTCTTCATTAGTGGATTGATAGTATATTGTTTATTCCGTACAGTACCTCAATATTGTATACAACCATATTTAGAATGCTTTCATAGTTCGACTTAGATCTTCAATTATCTTAATTTAGGTGTTTTTCTTAGTTTTGTTTTATGTACAGATTTATCTTTGAGAAAAGTGCATAATAGAGAAGGGTTCCATACTTTGAGCCGGGGACACACTTCTAGGTAGGAGGTACTCTATTCTAGGAACCTTTTGATATGTAGGTTAGGTACTTTATCTGAGAATCCAAAGCGTTGCTATTGTAGCAATAAAAAATTCCTTTATTTTGAGTTCTTCATTAGTGCATTGATAGTATATTATTTATTCCATAGAATACCTCAATATTTTATGATCAACTTACAATTAGGATTTTCATAATATTTTGACTTACCCTCATTTAGAGGGAAACTAGAGTATGTGTCAAGCTTGCACGTCATAGTTGTATCATGTAGAGGCTACCTAGCATGAGTTTTGTGGATCTAAGCAGCCAGATACCTGTTGTATTTTAAGAGGAAACAATACTACAAAGTGGGAAGAGGTTTCACAGTTAACGTAGATTTCACATTATGGTTGGAGTCAGTTTGTTGGGAAGACGTTTGATACCCCAACTTTTTTTTTATGATTAAGTGCAAGATTGAGTACTTTGACATATTACTCGCTCAATTTTCATTAAGTGATGAGTTTTCTTAGAAGTTCTTCACATCTATAAACATTACTAGATTTGTTATTGATTCCTTGGATGTGTTTATCTTTTTAAATCACACACGAACAAGAAGACGAGAAATACTATGCCCAACTAATTTCATGTTGTCATCCTATGAATAGGATGTTCACTTCCATAAACATGAAAACTAACTATACTTCTTTCTAGTGAACAAATTTGGGACTTTTCTTGAATTGTGAGATAATTTAAACCCCATAACTATCAGTTTCCTATTTAAAGTTATACCCACTAGATTAGAACCAGCAAAAGGAGAATTCCATTCCCATCTCAAAATAACCTGCAATCGACTTATACCATGATATTTAATATTTTATGTATTTCTTTACATCCTTGGCCTGTAACATAAAAAAGCAAAATGTTACCTTGCATTTTCTATACAAACACTCCTAAACAATAATAAAGTATCCCAAAATTTGTCATTTCAAATTATCTATGCATCTCACCTTTTGGTTTTTCAATATTTAAGTCGTTACCTATATTGATGAGATAATCAACAATCAAGGCCACAGTGACAATATTTGTTAGATTTGTATCCATGTTGCATTGAAGCTATTCTTCCTTCAGCAACACTACAATACATTGTAGTTTCCATTCAATGAAGAAGTGTACCTAGTAGCAGCCTTGGTCTGTGTGCAAATGGGTGGAATTCACAATAGACTTTATCTATTGTTTTGAAGGTGTTTTTCCTTCAATATTACTTCATCTTAGCAAATCCTTTCAATAAACATCATCAGAAAATGCATACAACCTTGGGGTACATGCTATATGTTCCAATTTTGCTGTGAGGGTATAGCAACGATTAAATAATTGCATTGATTTTAGGAATTTTATTGTTGTTGTATGAAAGCATGCTTATCTACTGTTTCCCAAACTTATATATAGCCATATTTATTATACTTTTTTAGTTTGACTTGGATGCTTACTTTTCCTAATTTAGGTGTTTTTCTTAGTACTATTTTTTGCACAGATTTATCTTTAATAAAAGTGCACAGTAGACAAGCATTCTATATTTTGAGCAGGGGACACTCTTTTAGGTAGAAGGTACTCTATTCTAGCGAGCTTCTATCATGCATGTTAGGTGCTTTATCCTAGATAGAATCCCAAGTCCTTTCCTCCTTAAAAATGTCCTTGCCAGAAAAGACACCAGTGGATAGTGTTCACCTAAATTTTCAAGAAACCCACTTGACCCTAGCTATCTAGCCTAAAATCCTTTACATTCTAGTCATCTCTTGGTTGTGGTTTCATAGAAAGAGCCATCTATGGTTTGGTAGGGCTAGCTAACAAAGTAAAATCTTGGTATGTGGTTAACTCGGTCAATCTCTTCATTAGCCTGGGAAATTATGGAGGAAAACAGAGGGCATGACAACTAAGGAGTGCCAAGGTGTTCTAGTGAATGTAAGGTTCCTAAGTCATGGAAAAATGAAATGCTAGTTGTGAGGTCATGACTACCAAGGTGTGTTAGGGAATGCTAGGGCATGCTAAGATGTGCTAGATAGTATAAACACATGTAAAACAAGCTAAGATGTTCCAAGTGCTAAGGCATGTCAAGATGTACAGAGATTCTAAGTCCTTGCCTCATCTTCTTCCATATGATATCCACTTATGACATTTCCTTTCCAATATTTGGTGCATTTAAAAGTTATAGGTCATTTATAGGTTATAAATTTCTTTAGAGTTTCACTTCTAATTGAGTATTCAACTGAACATATTGATTCTCTTATACATAACTATTCTTCTCTCTACCAAACTTTTATAACTTCAATAACCATTAGGTACGGACCTACATATTCGATGTTTCTTTGCTTGTTTGGTAAAATATTGTTGAGATGTTAATTTATTGAGAGTTATGAAATTTGAAATTTATGAAGTTTCAAGGTCTAATTTTAAAAAATATAATGCTTTTCAGGGTGCTAGCTCAATGGAAGAGCACCTACTTTACAAGAAATAGGTTCGAAGAGCACCTGTTTTATAAGAAAGAGATCCATATGGAATGGCATCAATCAATTTTTTTATCATGGAGGCTCTTTTGACCATAACCAATGAGCTTTCGTGACATTCTTTTACCCTCACCAACAATATGAAATGGTGACATTCAATGAACGCCAACATATCTATGCATCAATAGTGACGACCTTTAAAGGTCCGTAACCATAAATCATTGTTGCTGATATGAAATGGTGACGATTGTTGTCTGTCATTATAGTCATTATTCATGATGGATATTGAATGTCACCACTACGCCTATACTTCTAGAAATGCAAATTCTAGTCACAATCGATGAACATCACCATATATATGCACGAATAGTGACAACCATTAATGATCCATCACAATAAATCATTATTGTTCATATGAAATGGTGACGGTAACTATCCTTCATTATAACCAATCTTCGTGATGGACCTTGAATGTCAACATAAAACCTATACTTTTGGTGACACCACCTTTGGTGACATTCAGTTTTTGGTGACCGAGGCTATGGTTCAATACCATTGCTCATATGCAATGGTGACAGTCACTATCCATCATTATAATTCATTATTGCTGATGAACTTTGAATTTCACTATAACACCTATACTTTTGGCGACACCACCTTTCGTGACAGTCAATTTTTGGTGATGGGGGATATGGTCCATCACCGTCGCTCATATGAAATGGTGAGGGTCATTATCCATAATTATAAATCAGTATTGGTGACGGAATTTGTATGTCACTGCAACACCTTTAGTTCTGGCAATGCCACCTTTGGTGATGTTCAGTTCTTGGTGACGAATGCTCCTTTAGCTGTCACCAATAAGCTTATGGTGACATTTTTCACCCCTCAACAATGTCCTTTTTTCTTGTAGTGTTAGTTATATTTTTCTTGTTTAGATAGTTTAAAAAAGGGGTGAAAAATAAAACTCTAAATGTTCAATTTTGTAATTGTCACTGAAGTCCAAAAAGACAAAAAAACGATACTCAAGAGGAAGTCTTAGGCACGCGTGACTAAGGTATTCCTTTTTTGTAAATAATCTATCTCAGTTTGAAAAAGGGTTAAACTTATACTGAGTAGTCATATTTTCAATTACTTTAACAAGTTAGAAAGGGCAAGTGCTTTACAATGTTTTCATGTTTTGGGAGTTCAAAAAGAGCTGAAAGGGAACTCCACACAGTTTATTTTTTGTAACTTTATAGAGACTAAAAAACAGATAAAATCATACTCTTAAGTCAAAGTGATATTTTTCAATTCATACATCACTAAATCTGTCAAAAAAATTTCAATCGACTTAGAACAACATCAAAGGATTAAAAATACCCGTTTCATGATAAAATTGAATTATATATAGGTCAAAATATTAATATATTAATTAAATAATGACAAAAATCACTATAAAACAGGAAACAAAAATTTAATTTACTATTTCACATTTTACTTCTTGCTGAGTAAGTTATGAGTGTTTTTCCCTTCAATCCTTTGCAGTTGATTGTCACTAATATGGTGGACCATTTCAAGCATCATCACTTCGAGGTAGGAGCTACAACCCTCATATTTATTTTCATGCTTCCATTTTGTCATTTGACAATAGTTTTTTCAAATTTTTATGGCCCTATGGATGTAATTCCTTACGTTAGCTCCAACGCCCCCCATCAAGTTGAAAGGCGAATTGAACATTCTATCCTTAGCTTGCTCATTCTATTTAATCTCATTTCATTTCATAAGCATGTTTCACATCACCTTAAAAATATCTACAAATTTTGGGATAAATTCCAAAAAAAATTACCTTACCTAGAAAGGAGTACATTTTTCCTCGTTTCTTGGTTGTTCAGTATTTTGTATTTTTGTCACTCGGTTGGGATCTATCTGAATTCCCTCCTACAATACTGTGTGACGCAATAACTCCCCCTCCTTGATAGTGAAATGGATTTTTTTCCGATTTAAAGAAACTTAAAACTTCCTATACTTAATGAAGACTATCCTCAAATGTTTTCAATGAGGAAATGTGGATTTTGAAAAGAACGTAATATCATATAGATCAATTACAATAAAACTATTTCTTTCATTAATGAAAGTGATACCCATCGCTCTCTAGAAGGTGGATTCGACATTCATGAGTCCAAATGGCAGTTTTGAATAAATAAATGTGCCCCATGGTGTGGTGAAAGTAGTATTGTCGTGATCTTTTGGACTAACTGTTATCTGATTATATCCAAAAAACTGTCCAACATGGAAATCCTTTCTGAGGCAACCAATTTTGCAGAATTTGATCCACTTTTGGTAAAGGATAATTATCCTTCAATGAGACTTTATTTAAATTTCTAAAATCCAAGCACATGCGAATTGCTCTACTCTTTTTGTTGAGTAGTACCAAGTTTTATATCCAATTTGAAAATCTTAGTGGGATGTTGTTTTTTGCCTCCAATGGTCTCTTGACCTCTTTTTGTATCAGAAACAACATCTTTGGACTAATCCTTCTTAACTTATGTTTAAAGGGCTTTTCAGGTTCCTTGAGTGATATAGTACGTTGGATGACAATTTTGTTATAGAATTTAAAGTCTTCATATCTACAAGAAAACACATCTGCAAACTCCTTTAACAAATTTTCATACTTTAGCTTCTATTCTAGTTTCAAATTGTTAGAAACTTTAATCGTCTTTGGATTATCTTCTATTCCCAAATTGTAGTATTCCATCTCCCCATCACTTGGAAGGATTCTAGACTTACCCGCCACATCATTTGAATCAAATTATCTCTTTAGAGAAAGTAAAACACTTGGGAGTATATTATTACTTAGTTGAATTATACCCTATCCAGAAACAATATTCAATAAAATTGTTGTTTCATTATATCTCTTTGTGGTCTCATATTCATCCTTGTCCATTGGAGTGCTAGGAAATTCATGATTTCTTTCAAGAAATCTTCTAATTTTTTTTTTTTTTTTCTTCAAACACCTCCCTATTCCTAGTATTATCTAGGATATAATGCCTATGTGTCACATTGTTATCATATTTTTCATTAGGATAAATAGGAATTCTAAATGCACTAGCAGTTTTTGGTAAAGAATCTACATTTCCATTTTTTTCTCCATAGATGAGAGGGATACCATGATCATAAAAGTAAATTGAAAAAAAAATCCCATATCTTGTTTCTGTAGGCTCTCATTCTTGTGTGTTTTTTTTGACAAGTTCCTTTAACTTGGTTCAAAATTAGCTCTGAACCTCCAAAAATGTGAGTTTTCTTCACTTTCTTCTATGTTAACAGCTTCAACCCAACAATCAAACCTCCATATTCTACCACATTTCTTGTACAGTAGAAATGTAATTTGTATGAATGTAATTGAATAGTACATTATGGCAGAACAATCCAAATTCCTTCCCCACAACCCTTTACACAAGTGGAGCCGTAGAAATACAAATTCCATACTTCATATCAAAATGTTTGAACCTATTTTTTTAAGACATTGACCTTAACATGTTTAGATACTTCTCCATCAATACAAAATT
Organism: Pinus taeda; assembly: GCA_000404065.3. Lineage (NCBI taxonomy): Eukaryota > Viridiplantae > Streptophyta > Pinopsida > Pinales > Pinaceae > Pinus > Pinus taeda. The sequence continues at coordinate 10,364 of APFE030623072.1, forward strand.
TTTTAAGAAAATTCATGATCTAACCTTTGTATCTACTGCATAACCGGGACGATTATATGGCAGAGTTCTACTACTTACCATATAGGCCATTTGGACTTCCCTATATAATATTTTCAACTCACCAAGCAATGATATTTATGTGTAAGACATGTCCATCTTCAATATTGCTCATAATCTTTCTTCCCAAGACTGAAACAATAGCATGTCAAATCTAGCTAAAATATCTTCTACCACTATGTCCCTCATTACACTTTTTGTAGGTATATGTGCTAGCGTTAAAACTAGATTTTTTATCAACCCTGAACATTTTACCTTTTTGCAATCAAATGAGAATAGGTCATTGTAAGGCCTAGTGATATAAAGTCCTATATGGTCCATGAATAACTTAGTCAGCAGGTTATGTTAAGCTCAAGAGTCTAACATATCATTATGAAGAATCATATCGTGCATGTTTAGAATTAAATAGAATGGGGGAACATCATCACTTATAATAGTGAAATGTGGTGCAAAGACAAATTCCAGAGCATCATCATCTAAATTTAGGGAATCTTTTGAGTTTATATTAACCTGATAACTCTCTAAACTCTTAACCATTGTAAATATAATTTTTCTAAACTACTAATTTCTTAAAAGTTCATCAAAACGAATGGATGCTTTCAACTTTCTGATTTCAGTTTCCATATTGAAACTTGATTGTGTTTTTTCAAATTACTTAATCTGCTTCTTAGATTCTTCTATTTTTCCCTAATTTTCCTTCTTAGGTTCGTTTCATATCTTCAATTTTTTCTTCCTTGAATCAACAAGTTTCTCAGTAATGTCTTTTGTGATGGAGTATTAATACAAATAGTCTAACCTCTGAGATGGTACTGCCTTTGAAGATCTACTACTACATTTTTATAAACCTCTTGATAAACTATTGAATAAAAAATGTGAATGGTGTCCTTTTCTAATCATCACCCAACGAAAATATAATGCTCCTCCTTAGTGACAAACACTTTCATTTTTTTATCATCATTACATCCAATATTATTATCTTCTTCCTCGATGAGCTCCTCATCAAAAAATCCCTTTGGAAAAGGAGGTCAGATGACAACTTGCTAATAATTAGCACCCTTCTACTCTCTTATACAATTTTGAGTCACTTGAGGTCTTCTGAAGTTTTGATTTGTAACCTGAGGTTGATTTTTAGCCCTGGAAGGAGTTATCCTATCAACCGACTTTTCAATTGTCTTCAACATTACATCAAATTTCAGATAACATGAAGAAGATGATTCTTCTTTAAACAACACTCTCTTCTCAGTTTTCATGTTTTCCTTCTTGGCCAACAAATTGGCTTCTACTCCAATTTCATTACTCATAATTGCCTCTAAAGTGATAGGATTTATCTCCCAGAATTGATAATACATTTCAACTTTAAAACCATTATGATAATCGAACATGGCTGATTGAGGAGGATATTTTAACTCAGTTAGAATTGAATTGTAAACTCTGTTAAATCTAGCTATTAATTATTGTGCTGACTCCCTTGGATTCCCTTTTAGACCTTCATACTTAGCTAAAATCTATACGGGATTTTTTGTCACTTCCCACCTGGCGAGAAATATCTATTCAAACTACTATAAAGTATTGATACTTTTTTTAGGTAAGGATCTAAACCATCTCTTTACCTCTCTTGATAGATTTTATAGAAAAATTGTCAATTCTATGTCCTCATGGTCAATATCCTCTAAATCAACAAAGTCATTAAGTTTTTCTACATTTTTTTGAGTTGTGTAAATTCTAGTGCCATCAAAATTGGTCACACAATATCTATAATTGAAGGGGATGTCATGTATCATACCTTGGAGGATTAGAGGCACATATCTAGTAGCCATATGGCTCAGAGATGAAATTACACTAACAATAGGAGTTCGGACAATAGATTTTAAAGGAGTTGAGACTGTTGTGATAATGGTTGATAAGACAAGATTTTGGACACCCACAAAATACAAATGAGTGGTTGAGGAAAATAAAAATGGAATGAAATAAGGAAATGTTGAAGACTTAGATGTAACCACCTAAAGTTCCTATACTTTTGGTTCTAATTTTTGAAAATGAGACAAAGTATCGAAATGTTATGGTAATGGTTTTAATTTTTGGATGGCAGAACTAGGGGTAAAGGTATTTAAATTTGTTGAATAAAGGAAAGTGTCTGAAAGAATACTTTCATACCTAGATCTGAGTAAATTACTTTCAAATTTAATATCTAATGGTAAATCCTCAAAATATTCAACCTTTGTAGGAAAAGAATAACAGGTTTCTAAGTAAGTCATACCTGATTCCTTTGGAGTTTTCTTCTTGGACAATTTCCCTAGGCTTGACAAAAACGGGGGTACATTTGGATCAGGGTTCATCCAAGTACAGATGCCTCTATGAGCCAAAACTTTTTCAATAAGAAAACTTCAAATAATAATGTGGAGTTGCAAGATTAAACTCCTTGAATCCACACTATTATACAAATATATGTTTTCCCTCGCAAATTTGATCCTAAACAATGGAATATTTTGGTGAAAATGTCCATTTCACTACTTAGCAATGACACCAAAATGTTATTACTTAGATAAAACACTAGTTATGGGAAAAACTCTAATGTAATATCAAACCGATTTGAGGTTGAAAGCTAGCCCTTCAACCTGGAGAGGGAACTCTCTCTAAAAATAAACTACCCAAGGCCACTATATTGGAAGGTTTGCAATTGAGTCCCATGACGATATCTACCTAAAATCGCTGGAATTTGTTTGGGCTATGTGAAAATTCCAGCATTTGGCATGGTTCTAACATAACTAGATTTTATACAAATGCAATTTCGATGAGAAAAACACAAAAGAAAGGTAGCAATAATTCCTTTGACACTTAAGTAATTTAGAGGAAGATGAAGAAAATTAGTGTAAGGCTAAAGTTAACAACAATTATTAATTCATAAGAAATCAAGAAACAAGAGCATAAAATAGCAATCTGAATCTCATACACTGAGTTCTTCAAACATGAAAAAATATAAAACAAAGAAAAAGATAGGCAGGGAATCACAACACAAGAATTTTTGTAAATGCTCACAAACATTTCTTCTTTAATATCTGCTCAAAAATACAAAATGATCTTGTATCTCAAATAAAAACCAACCCCTTTTCCTTTTGTATTTATTTCCTATAAAAGCATTGTAGTAAATGAAACATTTTTGTATCTCAAAAATAATTATAGTGATACAATAATAGAAATATAAATATCTTACATACATTCATCTAAAAATATCCTTAAACATATCAAGTTTATTTCCAAAATAAAAACAACTTGTTGAAAATTATGTTGGAAATGGGAATGATAGAATGTATCATGGTTGTCCTTCCCCCATTGTAGATTGGGCATTGTCATAATTCAAAACTGGGCTTCTTTTTTTCTCTTGTTTTCTCAATAATTCTTGGTGAAATATGTTCATACTTCAATTGTTACTCCTTTAGGTGCCTTAACCAATAGTTTTACTGATAGGACAACTATCATTGCTTTTCTTGAACAGATTCTTTCAAAATGCCTTAAAAATGGAAATTTTGGGGCTTTTGTACAAAATTCTCTCACAATGGGAATCCTAACTCTCTTATTTGCCCACTCTGTACCCAAACACTAGCAGAGGAATGATAAGTGATAGATAAAAAAAAAAAAATTAACGTTGAATAATCAGAAACCAAAAAATGGTTACCATCTTCCTAGTTGAGGGTATTGTCCACCTCCAAAAGAACATCCAGCTTATGCATCCTCAACCTTGTTCTATATCTAGTTTCCATATGGATTTTATTTTCAGTTTACTTGGCCTTTGAATTTTTAGAACCTACAATTTTCTCTTTGTTTATTATCAGGTCCTTTAATGGGACATTGTCCACATTGATTAGTTACTCAGTGATGTGAGGATTTTGTTTCAACTTCATCTTCATTCTCAATATTTTTAAGGGCCTCCTGTGAGATATTTTACCCCCTTTTAACATTTCAAACAAGGATGTTTTTTCTTCAGCTAAAAATTCTTCATCATGGGGTTTACTGTTAGGCCTATTTCCTTTAGTCTCATGTAGTAGATGATTTTCTAATGGGGAAATCTCAGTTGGTGGCTTCTCAACATGAGGGGAATTCTTCGTACGAGGCCTATTTTTAGCTGGAGGGTGTATAGTAGGCTATGTATTTTTAATATTGTCAGTTATTATAGCATAAACTTTAGAAATTATAGCACTTGAAAATGAGGGCATTTCTTTATCCCTTCACCTTTGGGTTTCCTTAGACGAATTGCCTTGAGAGGAAGTTCTTGGCTATGTTTTCTTGCCCTATTTGATACCCTTATTCCTCGCTCGTTTAGCCTTAGGAGGTTGGGGTTTAATCCATCCCTAGAAAAGGGAATGACTCCACATTCTTCCAGCCTTAGCATATTGATTTTCAATTAACAACTTATTTAAGTATTTTTTATAAATGAAATGTGAGGATGGGTTTGTTTTGGCCCAAACGTGAGAAGCCATGTGCTTGAGAAATTATAACAAAAAATATCGTGTACAAATTATTATTTGTCCTACTAGATGAGGTAAGAAATGAAAATGGTATAAGTTTACTCGATTAAAAATCCATTCACACGTCAAATATTACTGGGTAATCCATAGAATACCATGTCATTTATCTTCCATCCAGGATCTTTCAACCCTGTCCTTGAAGTTTCTATCTTTCAATTCAACTTTAAGCAAAATGGGACATCAATCCTAGGTAGAACGTGACTTTTGAAAAAAAATTCCCCATCTGTAGGTAGAGTTGTAACCTCTACCATTAATTCCTCTGTGACAAGGAATGAAAGCCCTCCTACCTCCACATGTTGATTTTCAAACCCTTCACAAAATATTTGAGCCACATCGTCATGGTAACCAATGCATCGTTCGAGAAATTCCTCACACCCACTCCACTAGAATTATTGATGAATATTTGGGTAACTCTTGAAAATGTTGAAACCTTTTGGTTCGTTTTTGTTAAGCTTCCCATTTTTCCCTATTATATACATAGCTTGGATATTACACAGATGAAAAACTAGAATTCAATCTTGTACCTACACTAAATAGTTTGATTTGTATAAATTTCTAGCTATAGTAGTTAACAAAACATACAAATGAAATGGTTAAATCACTATGCAAGAAAAAGAAGTGATGTTTTAGGAAGAATAATTGACTGAAAGGTGAAATAATGTTTTAACCCTTCGATAATTACAAAAACACATCATACCATTTTGGTGACAGAAACCTTGGTTTTAACACGTACCTTTCACTTTCATATTTATCATTGCATGATCGGGAAATGATTATTTTGTTGCTAACATCAAATGTATCAACACATTTCAAAAATAAAATTTCTAATTCTAATTTTGGC
>APFE030623072.1:16405-37339 GCA_000404065.3 Pinus taeda
GGGGGGGGGGTGTGAGTCAGTACTTTAAAACATATTTAAACCTTTCAATTTATTATTCATATTTTTGTATGTTACTATCATTATGTAAACCAACGTATGTATGTGGCTATGAACAACATATACCCAGTTAACTAACTTCTCATATATTTCATCATATGTTCTAATTTAACCAGTGTATCATTACTTCATTAGGCTTTAATTAAACATGAACAATGAGCAGTAAGAGAAAAATAAAGCATGACACATAAGCAAGACAAAAACACATGAGGACACCAGGATTTTTACATGGAAACCCAATGTGGTAGAAAACCAACATTTCCATCATCTATGTCTTCATATTTTATAATAAAGGAAAACATCTTACATTATTATACTACTGCAGACTCGTACTCGTATGCAAGCATCCACCTGTAGAAGGCTAAAATATTCTCTCATTATTTAGCAGTGATTGGAAGGGAACTCCATCCCCTTGATCATGTTTATCAACACCCACTAGAAGGGAGTTCCAACTCATTGATCAGATTTACTAGCTACCATAGGAAGGAAGCCTTAAATCCCTCACAGAAGGCTCTGACCTTTGGCACCTTTGTGAACCATGTTTCATAATTTTTCATACTAGATCCACCTCACTCACAGCATCAAACCTATATGACACTTTTCATCATATTTTCAGACTAGACACACTTCCAACATTTAAGCTCAATACTAAATAATAATATTGAAACCAATCACTGTATCAAATCACTAAATCTCTACCATTTTTTGCAACTAAATCAAACCAATTCATAACAAATATAAACCATCAAATCAAATATACATTCATCATTATATGAATCCAAACGTTGTTACCCATCAGAAAAGGCAACCTTTATCACTACTAACTCTGATCAAGCATACATCATATTGTATACGCTACTGTTCTGAGTGATACTTGCATATGTATAAGCTTTCCTTGAAGAATACCTATGTACAAATCTCAACACAATTATAAATGAATCTAAATTACTGTACCACTGAATGACATACTAAACCCATCATAAATCACTTAACCAAATATAGATGACCACACAATAGCATCATCCCTAGTCAACATATCATTAACAATTGAATTTGAGCAGAATTGCAAAACATGGATTATCATAATAGAGACTTCATCGACAGATAACAAAAAAATAACAAAAATCATCAAACATGATTAAGAACTTTTACGACAAAACCCTTGCAAATGTACACAACTCTTACAAATGACTTACCCCTATGTGCATGCTTTTCATGCTTGATAGATGCGTACATATTTAGAAATTTTTGTAGAATACACACATAACTACGAAAAGGAAGATCCAGGTATGTACATGACTTCTCAATGGAAAACCAACATATAGATGTATAACCACTAACTCATACCTTCGCTTCATAACACAACATTTTCCAAACCCAAATCTCACCATGCAAATTGTTACAGACACACATCATAATAGCATCATTAGAGATCTATTAAAACTTAAATATATTAGCCAATATGTATTGATTTCTGACCTTTTAGATCTAATCCATCTCCATGATCCCTAGTACACAACCATTTCATATCAAGTCCGTTATAAAAAATCCATCACACGCATGCACTAACACTTCATCTCCATCTCCTTATATAACTTAGGCCTTAGTGAGTAATTTATGCCAATCCCTTAGAAATTTTGTTGGTATTCTTTAATGTGATAAAATATATCTTTTCACGATCAATACTACGGGATAATACCATGGTAAATTCCCTCGTATTCATATGGCCATGGTGAAAAAACCATATGTAAGTTATCTTCATTATACATGTGTATGTATGAGGAATTTAACACAAGACCAATGTACACTTTCCTAAAATTCACCTTTATAATCCTCCTACCTCTGAACTGATATTCCATTATACATTCTCTATGTCACATATATGCCAACCTAGATAATCATCCAAATATCATCATATTGAAATATTTATTAAGTAGGTTTCAATCAAGGACAAGATTGTAGTCTTGATGCCAATAATATCCCCCTTTGGACTTGATGGAAACCGCTTTGGTATTTGGTAAGAATAACCTATAAATACCTATAAATACATTTATAACCATACCATGTTTCTCCCCAAGAATTCATCTCCAAACAACAAGCTACTCTTCCCCTTTGACATCAAGGGGAAAGGGCTAACAAATGCTAAATGAAGACTTATTTCTCTCTTTGTAGAAAGGATCATTCTAGGCTTCTTTGTGGATTATGAACACTAACCATCCTCTCCCTGAGCATATGTTGAACCTTTTGGAATATTTCCAATGAATTACATGACTCTATGACTGTCAAGTATTACCTTTCCTACCAAAAACTCATCGTTACATTAATCACCCAAATAGAGGGGCTACATATTTAACTCAACATTACATGAAATGCCCAAAATGGGATTACATATATAAATGAATTGATCTCTGATAGTGTAAACATGTCTAAATAGACTAGTATGGGATCCTTTCTGGAATTTTTTCTGCTTAAGATAAAACACAATAATTTGGTTCATATTAATTTGAGTACCCATCTTCTTGACTGTTAACAAGTATTGTGCCATTGTTTCACCACTTTTTATGCTACTATTTCACCACTAAGACTGTTTGAATTTTTTTTAATTCCACGCATACATAACATCAAGGAGTAATAGAGAATATACGGGGGTAGTATTTAAGATAAGAACACCCTTAGGCACTATCATAATTCACCAACACCCTCATGTAGTTGACATCCTTAGACATCACTAGTTGATTTACTAAAGGGGTAGGATGAGGATCTTTCTCATAAATTTACCATGTAATTGCATTTTCAAGGGGAATATAGTGTCAAACTTGTTGTCATAGGGTTGGCCATCTCTCTCAGTCTAGAAACTATCACCAGAGTGACCACCTTTCCTTGATGAATTAGATGAAGCAAAGAAGAAAAGAAAGCAAGTGTTACATCTAGGAAAGACTTCTTCCTTTCAAAAGAGAATCATGTAGAAGACAAGAACATAGTGAGAAGCTAAAGTATGCCTTACCCTTGGGATGAGGTAACTTTTCATATCCTTAAATATATAGATTGTGAATGGAGATTAAGTGTGGTTTGAGCATCCATTTGAGGTTACTGCAAGAGTTGATATTCAAGGTAGAATTACCACTATCTCAAATACTTAGTGTCCCCCGTTTCCTTGTGTAATCAATCACGGATAATAATTAGAACGTAAGGGAAGGAAAACACTAACATTTAGCTCACCATGGACTCATAAAAATAATGGTGGTAGATGCTTTGAACTTCTTGAGAATCCCTGTCATATGGAACAAATTTTTGGACATCGATAGGGATCATTTCATAGAAACGCAAGCCCTCACACCAAGAGAGACTCTAGGCTCTAGTGTTGGAGGAAGAGAAGGGAAAAGAGAGGAAGAACAAGGATCAATTATAAAAGAGAAATAAGCAACAAGAACAAAATAATAAGAAAGAAAGGTAGAGGAGGAAGGGCTAGTAGGAACAAAAGAAGAAGAAATTAAAGCAAAGAAAACACATATAGCAGTGACAGGGGAAGGAGAAGTAAAGATGAAAGGAGAAGAGGAGGAGAAGAAAGGATACAAAAACAATAATCCTTGAAAAGACGTATCCACCCCAAAGAGTAGAAGGAATGGACATAAATGGAGAGGAATGTAGGTTTTAACCTCCAATAAACCAAACCATCTTAGGAGCCTTGGGATGTCAAAGAGGCCACAAGGGCCATGAAAGAGCTGCACACGGATAACTGAGTTTCTTAGAGGATTTGAAACAACTTCAGCAGCGGGGTGATGTTAACTCTTATCAATAAGGACATTTTAAAGATCAATATGCCATCCTACAACCTTAAATATATCCTTACCTTACCTTAATTCACATTTTTTGTTATATTATGCTTAGTAAGAGGAGTAAAAGGTGTTTCTGATAGTATGCAGCCTATTGTGATTTAATTTTCAGAAGAAGAAAAAAGAAAACATTTTTTAGGTTATTACTATATATGTGCTTAATGGAGACGACTAGGATAGAATGTAGGGGGAATTGTCCACCTCCTTATCTCCCTAAACATGATTTGTGATCATGGTATCCTCTCTCACCAGTTTAAGTTCATTGGCAACTAAGTGACTCCTACTCCAAGTGAAGATCAGGAAGTACAAGATCCAACATTTTCGAGATCAAGGAGAGAAAAACACATACTTTTAAGCGAGTTTCTTTAGTTTCCCTTTTGTATAGATAAACTAGAGGAAGAAATCATTACGTTTAAAAGAAAAAAAAATAAATAGGTGTAGCTATTGAGACTCAAGCTTGACATTGCTATTTTTAAATTTTATGTGATGTACTAGACTTGCACTTTCTGAGAATGGGAAGTTTGTTTTTAAACTACATATGAGTTATTTTTGGAGGTTTGAGACGCTTGGGTTTGGGCCCAACCCGGAGGCTTTGGTCCCTCTTCTTGTACATATGATTCTTCTTGATTCTAAGAATTTCATAGTTTCTTTCATTTCATTTGAGATTAACCTATAAAAACCTGCAGGTGTAGCCTCTACATCACTATCATCTCTCACTAGTACAACATGACTACTTAATTACTAAAAAACAACTAAAATTTGCATATAAATGACCAACTTATGTTCATTTTTAGCTTAGTCATTAATTGGTTTCCTCAATTTTTGCCATCTAGTAGTATATTTCTTCAAACATTTGGTCATAAATTTCTCATTAGTTTAGTCATTAATTGTCGCAATTAATTACCAAATATACCACAAAATATATTACTATATGAATCATCGAGAAAACGAGTTAATGACCAAAAAAATATGACCAAAAGGTTGGTCTTGTTATAAGATACTATAAATTAGCTACTAATAGTCATATACATGCAAATTTTAGTCATTATTTGAAAACAATAAATGACCAAAGGAATAAGACTAAAGTTTAGTCGTGTTATAAGATACTATAAATTGAACACTAATAGTCATATATATGCAAAATTTAGTCATCATTTTAATAAAAAAATTATCATTTGAAATAGTCATTTATACTTTTTTGGTATGATCATATTAATTATATAAACGTCAGATTCAGTAGCTTGTATTCATTTTATTTTATTTAATTCATAGTAAAATTACTAATTTAGTAATATATTCATTTTATTTATGTTCATCATTAATTAATATAAACTACTAATTTAGTATTTTTAGATTTATTTTATGCGTTCATTATTAATCAACATCAATTAATTAGTATGTTTTTCTCACTAAATTTTTTAAAAATGCCATACAATATGTATGTTTGTCTAATATGATAACACAAAGTTACATATGTTAATTACCAAGAATAAATAATATCGAGAGAAAATAAAATAAATTTAACCATATAAACTTTATTATATAGAATATCAAGTATTACAATATGAGTTTCCAACTTAATATTGGATGGACTACAATTTACACATGAAATATTCTTTCATCATTTGAAAATATTATCGTTGTGTTGCCAAAGAATTGCGAGTGAATTCACCAACTTTGAAGGCTTGACCATCAATCTCTATGAGTGTGTCTTATTCAAGATATTAGCTCTAAGGGTATGACTAGACAGATTCTCTTCTCTCTCTGATTTTTCATTTGTCACTCCAGTGTTATTAATCTCCTCGTTCTTCAATTGCTTCTTCTAAACATCAATATTAAGTGAATGTCCTGAAAATGAAAGAAGATACAATGAAAAGTATAAGACATCAAAGATGATGAATACTTCAATATAAAATAACTTAGACAATAAAATATTTATATGACATGTACCTCAACATTTGATAGTGGCCACTATGCGGCTAGATGACATGTATGAACAAAGAAAATAAAATGTCACCTAGAAAATATCATCTTAGGAACTGAGTATTCAACCTTCAACAAAACCATATGAACAACCATACCAACCAAGTTAGATGTTAAAAATATCAAGCAATAGATAACTTGTTAAAACAAATGTAAAAAAAAATACTGTAAAAAAAGTCCTCATTCTTTGTTCCAAAAGAGTCATGTTCCTTAAATTTAGATATTCTTTTTCCCACAGTAAAAGTTCCTCACTACTATGGCCTATTATTTTTGGATCATGAGATTGATCCAACATCATATTGGATTATGGAGACAAATGATTCAACTTTACAATGTGAGTACCTCACTTAGTTGAATGAAGGTGCTACTTGTGAGTAGCGTCAAAACCTTAGGGAAGCAGAACACCAAGGCCTAAGAAAATATATCACCACATGTCCACTGTATGAAAATATTGCAATCCCACAATGGCCTCTGGGAGTACATTTCATTGGATGGATATCACACTCTGAGAAATGATTGTATAATACAATGAGAAGTTTACATATATTGTCACAATGCCCCTCACAGTAAAACCCTATAGTTGTGTCCTATAATGATAATCATATTATATTATTTAATTATAAATTATGATTGTCAGATAATTATTAGTTTGCATAATTAGTCTGAAATTTCATTTTTAGTATTTTTGTATACATCAAAATATTTAGAAAAGAAAAGGTACTTTTTGTGACTAGTTAATTTTGAGTGAATCTAAATGCATAAAGAATTATGGTGCCTGAGTGCTTATCTAGCGATCATCCACTCATTGTACCAATTTCTCCTATGTCCTCTACTACTTTTGGTGAATTCCTCTTTGATGATGTCCAATGCCAATGCAATGGACATTTATCCTTGACGTTTTTCTAAGCCAAAGGGAAGATCCAAAAGTAACAACCAAAAAGTAGACTCAAATATATTATTGGGGGCCAAAATGTATTAATTATGTGACAAGCCAAGAAACATTGCACAGTAACCATGTTCCCTTTAATATTTATTAATAATTTCTTTGCATGATAATGAAATAATAAAGAGTCAAGTAGGGATATTTAAAGTTAGTCATCCATAAATATCACCTTTGAGAGTGCTTAGTAGTTAATACTTCCTATTACACACACATTATATCACCAACCTCAAGGTTAGCAATACAAACACAACAAAATTGAAATTAAAGAAACACTAGGAAATCAAATGCGACTAATATTGAGTCAAGAAGATACTCACATTAGCAAGGAATTATTAGGAACTAATATATAAAATCCTTCCATTGCATAATTTTCACCTTTTCTTTCATTTCTTTAATTGTGAACATAAATTTCAAGAAGAAAAAAGAAAATCGTTGAAAAAGGTCTGAAAATCCTAAGAAATGCTCAAATGATTGTCATATCAATTAAAAATAAAGGAAATCATTTGATATGCTTTTCACTTGCAGAATATATTGAAGAATATGAAGCTTTTTCATCCCTTGCTCCTAATGGAATTGTAATCTGTGGGTTCCAATCAAGTAATCAATTTCTATCCAAGATATTTAAGATATCACTTTAGAGAAGGACTTCTAGAAGCATTGGCATAGTAGTAATGGAATTAACAAGGAGGAAAATAAAACACTTTAGTGCGTGCTCCAAAACATTTGAACACAAATGAAAGTGATTCTATACTCCATCCACACATTTTAAAAGAAAAACTATTCAACTATGTCTTAGTTATTTTCCACCTTTCTATAATACATAATTATTTGAGTAAGAATAGAGCTTTCATAAATATTGTAATGAAAGAGGACTCTTCATAATCCTAATATGTTGTGCTCTAAAAAATAAAGAATTTCGTCTAGTGAATAAATCTTACATGGTATATTTCAGCGATTAAAATGACAACTTTATTCTTAATCTCATTACAAAAAAAATAAATTGAACCCTAACTAGCTGGGATCTAACAAATGAAGAATTTCATGTAGTAAAGTAAACTTACGTGGTAGATCCCAATTATCTGCAACGACAACTTTATTCTTGATCTTATTACAACATAGATAAATTCAAGAGTACACACAGATTTCCTTGTCCAAGACAAACTTTGAACACATTTTTAGATTTCATAGAAATATAATGATATGATTTACTTGTAGGACATGAGAAACATATCTACATCTAGTGCACATCACTGAACAATAGTGTTCTTGACACACCATCTCATGGAATTGGACTCATATAGAAAGATAGTGTTACAAAGATACCTTGCATTACATATTTAGCACTATGTTCAAACTTCAAATTCATCAATTGATTTACTTTAGTAGCAAATTGTAATAGGGTCTCATTAAATACAACCCGACAAAAGCCATTTATGATAGTTTTCATTGCCTTCTCTGGATCTATGCCCCTCTAGAAATAGAATAACTCATATTGAGGTACTTTCTTCATGTTCAAGATGGGATATTGGGTTCTTCATGTGTAAAAGGCTGCAAATCTTAGATGTATAATGGAAACAAACACAAAATTCAAAGTTGCTCCTAGAGTCTCTTGGGTGAATTATAAAACACCATCTACTTTAAACATTATATATAGTAGTAAAACAAACCTACCAAAGATCCCACTTCATAATTCAAAATGTTGCAAATAGGATATGTCTTAAACAATATCAACTATTTAATTGCATAAGCACACTAAAATAGATAAATATTTAAAATGTTGAAAAGTGTGAACAAAATGGAGTTGGAATATTATAGTTAGATTAGGGTAGATATAACTACATGAAATGTAACTTATATATAACATTCTAAATATCCTTTTTCAGTCATTTAAGAGACTAACATTTTTTTATCTTCTGTTAATAACTTAACACTCCACCAAAAATATCATTGAATCAGTTCTTCACTAACCAAGGGGAAATTTTAAACTAGTGTAAAAATTCTTACTCATTCCCTTGTGATATTTCTCATATTTCATTTATGTGCAGATTTAAGCTAGTGTAAAGTAAATTCTACACATTTGACAATTTAAATGTGAAAAATTACCCATATTGAAGTTATACAATTAACATATGCACAAGAAGATACAATATGCATGAGTTATAAGTAATATGATGCTTACATGTTATATCAAGACAAACATTTTCTCTTCTCATCAACACTTATTGTATAGTTGGTGATAGATATAGCCTTTAAAATTATGAGTTGTCTTTGTCCTATCTTACATTTGATGATGGATATAGCTTTTAAAAGCATAAATCTTGTTTGTTATTATAGGTACGATCAATTTAAATGGAAGTACTCATAAATTTATTCAATATTATATTGTACAAATAGAAATAAAATGATGTGGAGGTGGTGCTTATAGTGTTTTTAAAACTTGTTGTTATTACCCAAAATTAGGCTATTTAAGATAAATATGGGTGGTGTTTCTAGTGATTTTTAAACTTGTTTTAATTACATAAATTTAGCTTCTTTAAAGTAAATAGTTCCATTGGCCATCTTATCTTCAAGTCAGTGACTTTGCTTGAGGCATCCTCATGACATCGACATGTCTAAAAATTATGAAATATTAGTAGTATCTTGCAATAAATAGACAATGTTGCCATATAATCATTTATTGTGTTTTTTAGTTTGTGTCAAAAATTTATTTATATTTTATGATTCATGGTTTTGATTTCCACGCTAAGACTGGATTCATTATGCATGCCAGGATTTTTAGCTGTGCACACATCATATTTCTCACTTATAATTGTATAAGAAAAGGGAGTATGCATAATGACATGTAGTGACATGTAGGTGTCTATTTTACTCAATGATATGCTTGATTTTTTAACCCATTCAAATCCTACCACAATGAAATTAAGAGAGACAAGGACACAAGAATGGCTATCAATAAATGAAATTAGAGACTTTAGAATGCCACTCAAATCATACCTAAATGTAACAATAAGTATTTGTAGCTACCTTGTCACTGATGAGAATCGAATCACATTAAGAAAAATTCCTTTCATTTTGAGAATTTGGTTGCACCTGCACTAATCCTTTTTCGTAGTTCCTTGAATTTCCTATAGTTATAATTTTAGAAACAATCCTACTCTTGCAAGTCTTCCCTATATGGATCATCTTTGTCCCCCCATTGTATTTATTTTTCAAGCTAACAAAATAGAACTATAAAATTGCATCATCACCTTCCAAAACAATTCTTCAATATTTCTAGGTGATTGTCGAACCAATCTCTACTAAGGTACATAAAATTATTGATTTCTCTGCATCACACAAACCTATTTTTGTATTAAAATTATAAATCCCATATTTTCATTCCTCGTCCCTCGCATAAAAATTCTTTATAGTGGAATATTTTATCGTTTCTCCACCTGTGCAATAGAGATCCACTACTATGGGATGGAGATGATTGGTGTCATAAAATGGTGCAGTGCATCCTTTAATATATGTCACATAAATATTCTCACCTCACATAACTCCTCTCATGTACAACCATAAGAGTCCTTTGAGGACGATATTTTTTATCATTTCCATATTGGTTGGTACTAATACTCTACATTTGGCCAATGGGTCTCATATGCAGTACAATCTATAATCTATGGTGCCCATAGTATTCAACTTGAGTGAGGGAGTACCAGAAAACATGAAGGAAGAACTAACCAAGGGCAAGGATGTGTGGTTGAAGAATTTTGGCTATGGTTCAATATTAATTTATTTTTGCTTAGAGAAGATTCCATTACTTAGGACATATCATATTTCACTCGAGCTCGCAAATCTAAGAGTCCCATCGATGAGGAGGTGGGTAGGTCTCATGTCTAGACACCGAAAGCTTATGCTTCCTGATGATGAGAGATGGTGTGTCATAGGTAGAACAAGAAACAATTAGATCATTTATCCATTTTAACAAACTTTAGATGATTTTTTTATACATCAAAGACTAAATTATTCATTTCTAGATGTAGTAATTGGATCCATTCAACTTGTGGGTTTCTCTTATGTTCGGTGTAAAGGATACCCAAAATAGGCACCAATAGTACTACAGGTTGCTGCAAAAATAGGAGAGGTACTGCATGATGTGAATGTGGCTGAGACCATTGTAAAGGGTAAGTGTCACATGGATAGGTCTACCCATGGCATAATGGAGACTAGGGTCAACCAACTTCCTATGAGACTATAATGACATACTATTGGTGTGCTTGGTCATACCAGTCAGCTACTATGCAAGATAGCTTACGTAGTGCCATGCTAACATGAGCACTATTATTATTCTACTAGGAAGTTTATAACCATATGTGGATTGCATGTATACATTTTGATAGGGTAGGTTGTGTGGCCATATGTGCCTTGAGAAAGTTTTGAATTTTTTATTAACTTGTGAATAGGAATTGTTACAATACCATGGGCCAATACCATGGATTATCAATACTACAAGTTGAAAAACCATAACATATTTCAAAACCAATGAGAATGAGAGAGAGAGAGGGAGATATAGAGGGAGGTGGGAGATAAGCGATAGAGAGGAAGGAAGATAGAGATGAGGAGAGAGAGAAAGAATTGGAGGGGGCAGGAGAGGGAGGGAACAAAAAGAAAATAGAGGGAGAAAGATGGAGAGAGAGAGAGGGGGTGACAAGGGAGTCATGGAGAGAGAGTGAGGGAGAGAGGAGAGTGGGAGGCAATAGAGGGAATGATATAAATAGAGACGGAGAGAAGGGGAAGAAAGAGATATACATAGAAGGGAAGAGAGGGAGACGAAGTGTGCGTATGTTTGGTGGGTGAGATAGAGAGAGGGAATAACAAAGAAACACAAAGAAAAATATCAAGGTGCAAACATTTCCTCAAGTTATTCACTAGAAAAGAAATATTCACCTTGAGATATTGGATCCCTCTCAGCACTTGATAGATCCAGGGATAAGATGGATCTAGTTCGGTCAATATGGAATTAAATTGTTTTTTTTATTTGATATTATAATGTTAAAAAATAAAATTTATCTTCAAATTAATTTCAAATTGGAACTAGATCCAATTAGATTCAGTGAATAGATTCTTTTAAAATACATAAAATACTTTTGTTATTAAAAAATATATTTTTAAAATTACAAAGAATTAGAGATAAATAATGCAAAGTTGGCTCACCTAAACACCATGTGATGATGAAGAAGTTCTTAAAGAAGGCTAACTTTTCAACCAATATTTAACAACTTTTCAATCCCCTATCATTTGTAAGTTTAGATTGCTTGACACAATTAAGATGACTATCATAAAAAACTTATTCATATTATTGTAGTACTTGTTAGGTAGTTTCATTTTTGTTCTTAGACTACATCAGTGATTCATTTTACTCATTTTTTAGTTGGATTACTTATTAGCTTCTCACATATTTTAACCCATCACTAATTTAGTGATTTATGTTCATATTTTTTAGTTCGGTCACGTGACATTGCTCACTTTTGGGAGAATTTCACTTGGAAAAAATATGGTGACTAACGTTTTCAGTCACCTAGTCAATAATTTATTTTTTTCTTCTAGTGTCTTGTCGGAGAATGAGTGGAAGGATTCAGAACCAAAAACCACAAAGATCATGTTTATGATTTCTTGGAAATAGATTAGAGTTAGTTGTCATGGTTTGCATTTTCTTTGTATAGATTAGAAGTCAGTTTAGTGATTATGTGAGTGGTATTTCACGAATTAGATGTTATTTAAATTGAACTAATATTTTCCATCATAAGTTATTTCATTTTGTTAATGATAAATGGATGCATGCATGTGATTGATTACAAGGTTGGTTGAGCTATAGGAAAGGGAACCTTCACCACTTCCATCCTAATCTCCTTCATCTTTCCCTTCCACTTCCAAAATATATCCCAAAACCCTAATTTATAATCTATTCTTCCTAGGTGAATGAGAGCACTCATCCTAGTGCAAGATGGGACTTCGAGAGGTCCTGAGATTGGCTACGGGCTCAGACCAACCCCCCTTCATTTTCTTAAACTACTATCCACCTCTACATACCATTAAGACAATGTTTTAACCTACAAAAACCACTAAGACACCCTGAAGTAGCATTACATGTCTACCTGTAGCATTACATACCTCCTGTAGCAATCACCTATAACAAACTTGCAGTAGCATTTTCCTTCCTTAGTTTCAATCCCCACTAAAACTTCGACTTAGCATAGATTCATAATGATGCCCAACTGGGATAATATTATCTGGGAAACCTCCTATGCCACTCCAAACCTTACTTTTCTTCACTGCAAAAATAGAGTACATGCAATTTTGATTGGTAGTTTGATTAATTATGCAAGATAGGTTGGTTTCATTTCTACAAGTACATGAGTTAATTTGATGAATTATGCAAGATAACATAGCATTATTTCTACAACTATGTTACCGTTTTTCCTTTCATAAATAGATTAGTTACATTTTTACAATGTGAGTCAACAAAATTTCTATTTTCATAGCTAGAAGAAATTTCTAGTTGTCCTTTTATCAACAAGTTTTCATTTTAATTTAGTAGGAGGAAGGGTATCTGAGATATTTGCGATGTAATGTCATAAGTGATGGTGTCATGACTGGAACCCTATCTAATATGCGTATGGAACTTTCACCTTGAAGTTCGTACAAACACCGGGTTTATAATTTGAGTTGAGGAACCCAAGGATATTGCAACATTTTTGGGGCAATACCAAGGCTCACAAAATATAGGAAACCAAAAATTTCGGAATATTAACACTTTTATTAATAAAGTAATGTTTAAAGGAAAAGATATAACTATTTTTATCCTTTCCTATGTTTGATCAAAATTTATTCTTAATCAATTTTGTTTATACTCTTTATTTTATTTCTAAATATGAAATATATTAGGTTTTATAAAATAATTGTAAAACTTTGAATTTCCATAGAAAAACTTAATTTAGGAAATATGTTAAAATAATACAATTCTCTAAGCCTTTTAGAAGGAAAATAAAATTACGAAAGTTTGTAGTCGTACAAGTTGATGTTTATTTTTGTGACCTAGCTAGCCATTAGTCATTTTCTAGCATCTTTGATGGGCCCACATTGTCTGCTCCAACAATGTTTGTCTCCTTTGTTTTGTTAACATCCTCCTAATGTTTAATTTCATTACGGTCTAGCTATAAATGATTGTACACACCATGCATGATTCTACTGTCACACCATGATTTCAAATTTCAAATTAAGCACAAAATGAAATTTTGAAATAAAGTGAGAAGCTATTTTGGTTTCTTTTCTCTCTAATTTAAATAAGTTTGGTGAGGTCCTTATTTAACATTTGGAACTTATCTCTTATTAGTGACAGGTGTTACACAGTAAAATGTCACTCTCTCCTTGTCAGTCTCCCTATTGTGTCATGAAATCAATCCATCATGCTCATGCTCTCTGAAATGGCCAAAAACCCTCTTTGCCTAAGTTTATTGGATCATCGCGACTGTTATTAAAATAACTGTGCTGACTGGCGGATGATAGTGTAACTGGTGCGCTGCCAGCGCGGAAGCACATGGGTTTTCCGCACTGGTTGAATTTCATAGCCAGCACCCCCTCCGTTTGTATAAAATCGCACTGAACAGACCTCTTCGGTTATTGAGATGCGATGTCAGCGCGCCAACCCAGTTATGCACCCGTGCTGATCCTGTCTGGGCGAGTTTGTTCCAACAGCCAGCCTTCCAGATGACTCCAGACCTGGTTGTTGGCTTTGTAAAGGTTTCCCTCCTTTCTATGGCATGTATGTTCGCCTGATAACCCACTTTTCTTGGGGGTAAGCTCATCCTTTCACTATTCACGGAGACTCCTTATCCTATATAAGCCTCCACCATTGCCGTGAGCAGCTAGTTTTTGACATATAGAATTTGACATAGAGGAATTCAAAGTGCATTAGTGCTGCTCTTAATAGGCATTTGGTGTGTTGTGTGTGGATTGCTATAGAGCTTAAGGAAGGTTATGAGTTTGTTGCCTTGTGTGAGAGAGAGAGTTGTTTGTCTTGGGAGATCTACCTTCAAGGGTGAATGCTTATGAGACATGCTGGTTGGACCCTCTAGAGAAGGACTCAGCGTCAGAACATTGGTTGTACCTTTCTCTATTTCTGATTAATAAAAGATATATGACTACTGTTATGGTTCTATTCTCATTTGTCTTATGAATGGTTAATGTGAATTACATCCTTTCTGACTAATGTATAGTCGCTTTTATAGATTTTACGCTTGTGTTTCTCTTCTCTTTTCTTGTGCAGGTGTCCGCCCACGAGGATAGTGGAGGATTGTGACCGGCTGGAGCGAAGGAGCGAGAGTGGTATCTCTTCGCCAATCATAGCGCTGGAATCCAAGTAGGTGTTCATTACCGACTTGTTAATTGCAACTAGGAACTTGCAGAGTAGCATTGATTGATTGTTGCTAGACCCCTTTTGGGCTAGTAGGGATCGCCTCTATCCGTAGAGGGGATTTACCTCTCCAACAATTTGGCGACTCCACTGGGGAGCGTTGCTTGTCTCTTTGTTGTTCATCCTTGTTCTTGAATTTGATTATTTCTCTCTTGTCAAATATTGGGGATTAGTTTGCTGTTGTTCGTTTCCTGGTTCATCCTGGGGACTGCTTTAATTGTTTCAGAAAGATGTTGCCTTGGTTTGGGGATTTTTGGTTCTATTTTGCTTTCTTTTTAGCCTCAGCGCGTTTTATTTCAGAACACTCGCGCTGACATCGCGCATCTGTTCCTTTGCTTTTCCTGTCATCGTGCTTGTACATTTAACAGTCGCGCTGACCTTGTTTTCGAGCCAGCGCCCTTTATCCGTGTCCTTCCGCGGTGACAGCGCAAAGTTGCTACGGGCGTTGTCTTGTCATCGCTTTGTTGCTGAGGGGTCACCCACGCTGATCCTGTAGAATTCATTTTTTGTCCAAATTTGCCTCCTGAACCTGTTGGTTTGACTGTCCCCTGCTCTTTCCACTTGGTTGATGACTTGTTTTATTTTGTCTGAGCTGTGACACGCTTGCTTGCAAAGCCTTGTTCCGCAAGGGTTCGTTTATTACTTGTTTTCGGTTTTGCGAAGCCTTCCTTTTCTCTTTCGTTGCTTGGTTTGCATCTTTCCTTAACTTTTACAGTTGCTGGAGTGTGTTGAATCGTCGTTGGTCTGGTTTTGAACTCTTGTCGTCCAGGTGTTCGCTTTTCTCCATTGATTTCGCACTCAAGCCCTAGGGCATCTAGTGGTCGTGTGTGTGTTAAGACTTCCGTTCAGGATCTTGTGTTCTTGATTGACCAACCAACTTCGGATTTGTTTTTCACATTCGCTTGGTGATTGCTAGATGTGTTTTGGTTGTGTTCCGAGCAATTTTCCTTCCTCCTTTGAATTCATTTTCATCTTGTTGAGCTTAGATCACATAGCTCATGAGCCTTTGTTTTCCTTTGATTTGGGAAACTGGTTTTTAGTGTCTTGGGAACTTTCTTGTGTTTGCATTGAGCAATTTTATTTCTTTGCTTGATCTAGCTGTCTCTCAAAGTCATTGTAAACACTTTTATGCCATTGAAAAGAAAAGCAAACTAGCACCTTTTGCATCTAATAGTTAAAAGGAAAAGGACATTTCGTTGTTTTGTGTTTTCAAAAGAAAAGTTTCATTTCCTTGCTGTTAGTTGCATTTAGTTGTTTGATTGCTTGAGTTAATTTTGTTTGATTCAAAATTCCTAACCTTCTCATAGTTAGAATTCATCGAACAAAATGATGTTCTTTGGCATGTAGTTGTATTTAAGTATTTTTGAGAGATCATACGGTAGGACCTGAAATCAAAACTTAATTCAAGATCAACCGTAAAATAAACCAAATTTATCTAAAAACGCATTGGAACTTAACGCAAATATCTAGAGGTCTAGGCTAGAAGACGTTTTCCGGCGTCTTTAAACCTGGCAGCTTACCGTTGAGTGGTTGGGTGATTCCTCCACGGTGAAACGATAGGTGCCAGCACGGATTGGGCTCCCACGTACCGTCGCGTATATATGGGGAGACTCCATTAGGCTTGCATACTTTATCCATAGGAAGCCGAGTCTGCCGCCTTGTGAACCGTAACGCACCGAACACAGCATTCGGGAAGATTGACTACAGTACGGAAAGTCCTTGGTTCTCATACGATTGCCAAGGTGTATAAGCCGTTTTACGGGTTGCTTGGTAAACCTTTTGCTTACAATCTCCAGAGCAGTCACTTTTGATCCTTTTCAGACTGCCTAAAAGAAAAGGTGTAAGTGAGCGTCTTGTCACTTCGTGCTCATTAAATATTCGAAGGAGATAGAGTCATTCTTTCGTCCTTTTCTCAACTCTTGAAACATGAAAAGGCCACGATAAATTTACCTAGTTAGATCTTGTGTTTGATTGCCTGAGTAGGTTTTCTTTTTGCTATGGAAAATTTTGTAGGGTTCACCAACCTAGGTTCCCCTCGTGACGGGAACCCTAGCCATTCCCCTCCTCTTGGAAATGTTGCCGCCCCTTATATGGCGACGTTATCCCTTCTAGGGTTAACTGTCGGGTTGCCTATTTGGTTGTTTTCAACCTCTTTGGTCCCTACCGTGTCGGCTGATACTTCATCAGTCCCTCCACCTGCACAACATCATGTTGAACCTAAGGTGGAACTCTCTCCTTTGACGCCTACTTCTATGTCTTCTTCTCGTACTTCGCCTGGTGAAAGTTTCGATTCGAATAACCAGGTGGCTAAGAAGAAGAAGAACAAGAACAAGAAGAAGCAGTCTCCTAAGGGAGAGGCTACAAGCACAACTGTTGTTCCCTCGAGCACACCTCAAGTCGGGCCCCTTTCCGCTTCTCCGCAGAAGGTTAAGTTTCCTTGCTGATTATGCAAGGAGGACCATCTTCTTCGTGATTGTCGTGGCATTCCCAAGATCTTAGAAGTATGGTATCGTGATCTGGCCCGCCCTTCATCGTCCACTGAAGCTCACGGCGATGTTACTTCATCAGTTGGGAATGGTAAAGGGAATGGGAAGATTCGAATCCCCTACAGACTTTGTGAAGGAAATCACCCCCTTCACCTTTGTCCACTCATGGATAAAGCCTCCACTGTTTTGGAAAGTCTCCCAGCTCCCTCACCCCAACTCCCCGTTGGATATCAACACCTCTCTGTAGTTGCAGATCATTCACCTCCCGACAATGAGATTGGTTCACATTCTCCTCTTGTCTAGGCCCCTCTTCCCGAACCTGGCTGTACCCAGCCTATTCCCGACTAACCATTGGTCAGACAAAGTGTCATCCACTCTATTTCGGAAGAGTCAAATTCCCATGTTCTTCTCGTCTCATCGGATTCTCCTGAGCTTGATGATGGTTTTCCCATCCCAGCCTCTCCAGAGAATTGTGACTCCGTTCCTTCCGAGCAGGGGGGCAACCATATGGTTCCCCCACCAAGTAGCTCGGTCGTTTCCTTCGATTGGAGCTGTTTGACTACCCCTCCCCTTCCATCCCATGTGCCTTTCTGGGTCACCACATATGCCTCCCATATCACGCTACCTGGCACTGTATTAGATGAAGGAGCATCGGTTAGTCCTATGCCCGTTACTAGTTGGCGAGCTTTGGGTTCCCCATCGCTTGTACCTGTCGCACCGAATCTTACCGCTTTTGACGGAGGAACAAGTCAACCATTAGGGATCCTTCCAAAGTTCCCTATCACTTTGGGACGCAAGACTGTCTATATAGACGTCTCGGTTACCCAAGGATCTTTAGACTTCAGTCTTCTCCTTGGTCGTGACTATGTGTATGCAATGGGAGCCCTTGTTTCTTCGCTTTTCCGTGTGGTTTTCTTTCTGCACGATGGAAGAATAGTGACAATGAACCAATTATCATTCATTCATCCATAAGCCCCTCCAGCATCATCTCCCTTCCCTCTTGGTTCTCATCCACCAGTTGCATCTGTCTCACCCCAGATCAACTATGTGGCCACCTCTCCCATTCCTACATCCAGCAATGCCTCTATCATGCATAGTGTTCTGTGGGCATTGGGTCTCGACTTCCGAGACATTGACCTCCCATCGGGAGCGCCACTCTTGGAAGCCCCGACTTCCTGTTCATTATGATGAAGTTTTGGCGGAGCATAGTTCATTCTCCTATGTCAAGCTCCCTAAAAAACTCAAATTAGGTTCGGGCGGAGCATAGTTCATTTCGCTCTGTCAAGCTCCCTAAAAAATGAAACAAGGAGCCTCGAGGATAGTTTTGCTAATGTATCAACCTTGTTAAAACAATGAAACGTGAGCTCGGGTATTTCGAGCCCAATAACCATTATGTCAACCTTCAACCCATTTTCAATGGACTGAAGCTTGGGGGGCATGTACCTCGAATTGAGACATGATGCTGGGGGGCATGCCCATTTCGTTTCTCATAAAGCATATTTTGCATACGTGATTCTCATGTGCGTTTTCAAGCTTTCGTAAAAATAAAATATATGCCTATGTGTGAATACATTCCGCGACGGGTCGTTTGTTATGCAATAGATACATCAGATTACATGTCTGTTGAACATTGGCATAGCATATAAAGAACATAATTACGTGAAGAAAATATCCATCTAGGAATAAACATAAGCATATGAAAATAAATTCGTTTACAAGCATAGTTTGCATGTGTGTGCGTGCTGTTAAGCTTGTCAAAAATATAAAAATACGTGGATCGTATGTTGTGCAACTGATACATTAGATCACATTTGTATTAGACATTTGCATAGCATATCAAAACATCATCATATGTAAAAGATTCATCCAAAATCGGTATATATATATATATATATATATCGTGCGGCGCACTAAGGCGCTCAAAAAATAAGTGTACATGTCTCAATAAAACCGACGTCCTCAATACATCTGAGACGTATGTCTCTTAAAACAACAGTGAAAAATAAAACATAGGCGTCTACTGCGGTGGGTTATGCTCTCTGTAGCATGCCACCGCTCGTGCCACCCGCCTAAAAAGGCGGTGCATCCTGGGTTCTATACCCACTGTATGGATCTGTGCAGCTAGGGGGACCTCCTCGATCCCCTGGTAATCTGGGACTCCTGCCAGCAAGCCCTCAAGGTTGTGTACCACAGCCTCTGTCTGGTCGCCTGCTGCAGGAGCCAAGGCCAAGATGGCAGTGCCTTGCCCCTCTCTGCGTGCCTCTGAGGCTAGGCCAAGGGGTCTCACAGGTCCCACATCTGCGCAGCATCGCATTTATTAGGACATGTACATGGAAAAAATGCAAAAACATTATAAAGATGAAAAATCAAAAGAGATCAAGTGTTTACCTCCATCGTCCCACTGCTCTCCCGCAGGCAATGGCATGCCAGGATCACCATGGAAGTCGATGCCGGCATATGGCCAGTCCTCGACAAAGATAACCTGGCAATCTAGCCACTCTCGGAAGAAAACGCCCCAAGACACTAAGCGACCGCCACCTCCACGTGGCATGACCCGGGCCCATTTGGTGGTCCTCATCTCCCGTGGACTGTTGGGCGGATCTACCACCATGGTCTGCAGCTGAAGAGCCAGCACCCGCTCGAGCATGAGAGGAAGCAAGAGCGATCCACAGCCAAACTGCTTCAACTCTCCACGTCGGCAGTTACTCAATTGTCTCTTCATGCTGTTGGTCACAGCTGCTGCTCAGTTGAAAATCATGGGCTGTAAGCACTCCAGAGCTAGTAACAGGTTGGCCTTTGAGGCCTCATGGTTGGCTAGACTGCCTACTGCCCGCGTCACTAGGAAGAGTATAGTACGAAGGACTATGTCGCCATTGGCTCCAACACCCACTGATGGTATTCTTGCTTTCCCGCTCCGTGTCTTGACCACCTGTGGGCACACCTGGGCCATGCGTTGGTCGAGCGTCTCGCCGCTAGGTCGCTGCCCCTCCAGGATGGGCATCACACCTCGGCGAGACAATCCAGTCAAAAAGTAGATGTCCGTGGAATCGAACTCAATGTCGCGGCCACGGATCGTGAATTTCCCATCCACTGGGTTCCAGGCTCTGATCAAAAGCTCTAGGAGGTCTGGCTGAGCCCTCAAGCGTGGAGTGAGAAAGAATTTGAGAAAACCGCATG